>PVLD010036689.1:0-10796 GCA_004027595.1 Dinomys branickii
ATCCAAAGACAAGAAAGAAAACAGGCATACATCAACAACAGCAACAACATCAACAACAACAACAACAGAAAAAAAAACACCGCTTGTTGCTGCTTTACATATTGTTATCTTCGAAGTGTGTGTTCAGGCTAACACATACAGATATACACTATTAATCTAATATCCTGTCTTCGATTATTGCTTAGCATTAAGTGATATACTGTTAAATGAAGAAGGAAGTGCAGGATAGTGTTATGCTTACTTCCCGTCAGGTAAGAAGGAAGGAATACAAGAAACATGTAGATGCCTACTCATCTGTGCAAAAGGAACTTCAGGGAGGATAAACAGAAACTACAGAGATTGGTTAGCCAGCAAGGGAGTGACCATGGGGTGGACAGAAGAGGTAAGAGGCACAGCACAATGGGCTGGAGGGAGCATCCCTTCTCTGAGAACCTCTTTTTGTGTGGCTTTGCGTCCTAGAACCTCAGCAGTCTTTTGCAAACCTGATCTCCAAAATAGGCAGACAAAGAAAACCAGGATGTGAGGGAACCCAGCATGGTGTACAGAATGGACGAGTGGAGGCTGACCTCTTGTCCCAGCTCAGGGAGTGAGGACAAAAGCACAGCGCTCAGTGTTTAGACTGGATGTTGTGTGGCTGCTGGCAGAGAGAACTGCACACAAGTTGGCACTCAGGTTAATGGACCGCTGCTCGCAGGGGTCCAGGTTGTCCATCTGACACTACTTCCTTTTTGTTCTCAGAGCGAGCGAAGAAGGCAGACTCTGGAAGGGGAAAGCCTGTAGTGTTGGCCTGAAGTCAGAGACAGCAGCAGGAACTGATAGTTTTACATTTCTGTCTTTACGGATACACAGGTGTGTATACACATAGATAAGTACAGAAATAAAGCAGCTGCATGGTGCACACAGTGTGACACACTAAGGGTCCCCCTCCTCTGTCTGCTGAGGACCAGGAGCAGACGTCCTAGCAGCAGTGAGCAGGCACAGAGCCCAGATCTGGGTTCCTCACAATCACCACCAGCAAGAGCAACCAGCCACTTACATAGGTCACACACGCGTGTGTCCTGTATTCTTGTTTTCCTGCTTTCTCCATTGTAAGCATTGCCCGGTGTGTGAAAAAGCACTTTTCAAGCTGCAACCACATCCAGCTGTGGGGACTTTAACATTAAAGATAAACATCAATAGTACCTCCACCTGCAGTACAAATATATGACATTAAGTACTAAAAGAAAGGGAACACGGTGTTCTTGGAGAAATGTTAACTACTAGAACAGGGCAGGAAGCACACCAGGAGGCAGAAACATCCTGCGCTGCCGGAGACCACAGGTTCAGGAGACACACAGCCCAGGACACCTCAGAAGCCATGACTGGGAGTAGGTGAGGAACCCGCAAGAAGTGGTAGTGTTGGATCGTAATTCATAGGATAAAGGTCCATGAACTGGTGCTGCCATGGAGAAATGCCCAACTAAGTAGGACAGATCTTCCTTGCCATAAGATCTCTCTGAATAAATGAAGAGGAAATGAGAGAAATACAAGTCATTCTTAGCTAAATATCACAATAGTAAAGTTGTAAAATGCACCAGTGCATACCAGCATCAGAAATGCGAGTAGCTTGGACAGAAACATGAGAATGTGGTATTTGTGTATTGTGTAGTCTGAAGTATTCCTCCAATATGGCTATTAATTGTAAAGGGAACACTGTTACTTTGCAGCAGAGAAACCTAGTAGACATCCTTAACCAATGACCACGGTCACCAGCACTGGTGAGAAGATGTTTCAGAATCAGGCATGCTGTGGTTTAGACCTAGAATGTCACCCAGAAGGCCCTGGTGTTCAGAGGTGGGATTTTGAGGTCAAGGGCATCATATGCACCATGGGAGTCATGCACTGATGAGGTCATAGCTAAATGCTCTGTTAGGAGGTGGGCCCTGCTGGGAAGATGTGGGTCACTTTGGAGAGAACTAGATGGGTTTGTCTCTCTCCCTGTTCCTCCCTTCTCTCTGTCCTGGCTGCCACAGCAAGGGCAGCTTTCCCCTGCCATGCCCTCCTGCCTTTGAACCAATCAAACAAGGGTTGAATCCTCTTAAAAATGTGAGCCAGAATAAACCTCATTTAGGTTGTGAATGCTGGGTATTTTGTCTCAGTGACTGAAAAGTCACTAATACAATATACCACCACAAGTGTATGCGGGAGACTGCCCTGTCGGTTATGACAGAGCAGGCTGTAAGCAATGAATGCTGTGCAGAGTTAATCCCACAATTGGCTCCTTTTAAAAAGTGAGTCAGGCTGAAGCCCACATGACTCATAAGAATGCTGCAGCAGAGAAACCTGGTAGACATCCTTAACCAAATGACCACAGTCACCAGCACTGGTGAGAAGACATGCATCTAGTGCATATATTACCATTCCCTCCACCAATGGCCACAGCAGAGACCAGAGATGTGGTTTGCCAAGCTGTGGGGCCCTGATAAGAGTTAACATGGCAGCTGAGGACAAGTGACTCTTTCAAGTTTCCTCTCCCAGTCTTGTAGTTTGTTTTATGGGAATAATGAGTTATTTATTAACCATGATGTATTCCTGGTTTTTTCTGTCCTTGGATGTTTTGTTCCCTCCTTTACAAGCCATTTACTGTCTTATCCTCAACAACATCGCCTGCTCACCCCGTCCTCTATACTGTACAACCAATAAATACTGTACAACTGGCTGGCTCAGGGTCTTTGCTGTCTCAAACACTGACCACCCCAGTTCCCCATTTCACTTTTATCTCTGAGTTTTTCTTTGCAGCTTTGTGTCATAGCACCAAACAAGAGACCAAGATCCTTCCTGGGGCCTCTGATTAGGGTCATTTTGTGGTGTTGAAAAAAATGTATAGCCTCAATCTAATCATGAGAAGGGATCGGATAAAACCAGATTGAAAGCCATCCCAGAAAGTGACCTACCAGCATGATTCAGAAGTGCCAAGGTCCTGAAAGACTGGGAGATTTCACAGGTTGAAGGAGACTAAGGAGACATAATGACTAAATGCGATGTGGATCCCACAGTGGACCCTGGAACAGGAAAGGAGATTAATGGAAAGCAGGAAAAATATTAACAAAGTCTGTATGGTGACTGGTTAACATTGTTACACTCATGTTAATTTCCTGATTTTGATCCTAGTTCTATAATTATATAAGATACTATATAGGGTAAGGGGTATGTGAGAACTCACCATACTATTTTTTTCAATTTTTCTGTAAGTCTGAAATTACTTAAATACATTTTCATTTTAGAAAGACATCATCTATACTTTCTGTATGCTCTAGGATCAATTAAAAGCAAATACAATACAGTAAATTTATTAGGATACTCATTACCTAAACTGAGTATGTGTTTTGAATTCCTAAGATGTTAAAGGATAGAAAATAACAGAATAGAAAGAAAAATAATCTAACAGAGGCAAGAGAAAAGCAGAGAAGAAAATGGTAGGACACATAGGAATTTAAGGTGTTCTTCCTGTCCCTTTATTGGGACAATCCCTTCATTCCAAGTTTCTAGAAGCTTTTGCCATGAATAGATGTTTCTTTACTATGTGAATCTTCTATGACTAAAATGATTATTTAATTCTGTAACACTTTGCCATATTGCTTTTCAACTTTGAGTTACAATTAGGAAAATCTCCCTCACTCCAGGTTATTGAGGAAGTTATATTTTCTTCTCTGGCTGCGTGGTTTCATTATTCTGAAGTTCCTACCACTTTGGAATTGGGCGTCTCCTTAAGGCACACTCACCTTGCACACTTGGTGGGTCTGAGTCTGTGCCTGCTGCTTGGTTACATTGGCCTGTCTGCTCCTGTGCCCGGGTCACATTTCTAGCTATAATATGTGTTCATGTCTTGTAGTCTCTGCCCTGTGCCTCCTGTTTCTCAGAATTAAAGTTTGCTGGTTTATTCTTTTCTTGCTTATTTAGTATTCTAAATAAATTTGCAGTTGATTTTTTCAGCTGCAGAGTTTAAGAGAGAACCCGTTAAAGTGGTGGCTCAGTTCATGAACCTAATTTGTTCTATGATTTTAGAAAAAAATAGCCATGTTTTGTGTTTGTGTGGGAGAGCTGTCCACAGCTGTGTTTGTCACCTTATGTGGAGTTTAGAAAGGAAGACAAAATTTTGCCAAATGCTTCTGTTATTGAACCAAATTGTTTGCCAACTAAAGCGTTTGTGAACTAGGTACCACTGTATTATTTTGTGGGGGTGGGGGGGAGTGTGGCTAAGTGATAAACAAACACAGGAGAACCAATATCTGTGTGACATCCAGTCCCTGTGTCCAAGAGCATAGTGGTCTCCCCGAGACTTCTCGGAGCGTCTCAGTGCTGCTTCCCGAACTCTCTGCAGAGGTGAGAGTCTCACATGGAAGAGCGCGCAGGTCTCCAGCTGGATGAGTCTGACAGTGGTTTCCATCATCACCTGGTGAATACCTGCCTCAGATTTCATATTAGTCTTACTTGGGGATTTTTGTGTGTGTATTTTGTAAATGAATCATATAGGATGTGCTTTTTTGTGTGCCGGGCTCTTTGATATTTTTCTTTCCTTTTTTTTTTTCTCTCTCTTTTTTTTCTGGTATTAGGGATTGAACACAGGGCCTTGCATGGAGCTACAGCCCCAGCCCTCTTTATTTTTTATTTTGAGAAAAGATCTCGCTAAATCACTGAGCTTCCCCAGCTGGGTTCAAACTTGCAATCCTCTTGCCTCAGCCTCCCAGAGTACTAGGATTATGGTTGTGCACCATTATAACTGGCCAAGATTGTTTTCACTTACCAGCGCTTTTGAGATTCATCTATATTCTGGCACGTATCAGTTTTTTCCTGTATTCTGTTCAATGGAGTTTCATCGCTTCTCCTGCTCATGGGAATCTGAGCTGTTTGGAGCTCCCAGTAATAAAGCTGCCATGTCATTTGTGTATAGACCTTTGTGTAAGCACGTGATCATGTTCAGACCTAGAACTGAACATGCCAGATTGTAGAGCAGTGTGAGAGACTGCCCACCTGCACTCTCCTGAGAAACAAAGCCCCTTACCTCAATCTTTACCTGAACTTTACTTCAACTTTATTCACTGAGATATACAGACATGCCTATATGGAAACAGATGTACCCTTAATGGGCTAAAAAAAAATGTGACAGAGTCCAACCGAGGCACCACTGAGTGTCAGCATAGTGGGGTGGTAACACTCAGGTGAGAATAACCCTCCTGTTGACCACTGAGTGGAGGCTCAAGTAAGAGCCTGTGAGATTCCAGGACTAAGATGTGAGATAAGATTAGGGCATAAAATTAGCTGAGGCCATGGGACTCAAAAAGAATTATATTTTCCCTATAGTAAAGGTGCTAGCCTTGAATACATCAAGCTGTTGCACTGCTAGTTGAAGGGCCTCTTTGCCTGGTACAAAATTGTTCTGTTTGTCCTTGGAGCCAATGCCTACAAAGTTTCTATTCCCTAGCAGTCTGCTGCAACCTCCACTCACCTCTCTGATCTATACCAATAAATGTCATAAGCTTTTGAACTTGTGGCCTTTTGTTCCATAGAGAACATTGAGTCATCTCAGAGCTCCTCATCTGAAGAACTTTCTCTCTTTGTCTTTATTTTGTAACCAGGTTCCATATAGCCAGGTTGGAGACCTGACATCTCCTCTGGGGTTTCAGTGCTGTGTTTAACTCAGATTGTCACATAGCTTCTCAAAGTGGCTGTACTATTTTCTGTTTCCAGCATTGATGTTTGAAGCTGCAGTTGTTCTGCTTCCTTATCAGCAGTTGATATTGTTGGACAATTACAGCCATCAGATTTAACATTTTCCTGTAACATTTTCATGATGAAATATCTCAAATGTATAAGATAATTGAAAGCATGAAAGGTGAATGTCATCCATTTTTCTGTCTTTACTTTATTGCCGAATTGTCCACCTGTCCCTCTCTCAGCCATGTCTGTCTTATTTTCTGCCATATATTCTAGTTAGTTATGGATGGTAGAAGCTTTATCTCTGTGCACTTCAGTATGTTCATGGTAGCTGAGTGCAGCATTTGCTTTGGGTGGTGGGGTGATACATTTCAAGAACACTCACTTGTTATCGTACACACCCTTCCTCAGTTTTGGTTTGTCACTGTGTCTCTGGCTGGAACACTTTAGCAGTGATGTTGCGTCTGTGTCTGTTGTGTCTGATGTTGTGTCTGTGTCTACTGTGTCTATTCAGTGCATCTTGTCTGCAGACTCACAGTAGCGACCTGGATTTCTGTGGAGGTGTTCATGTTGATCGGTGTGGCTGTGTTTTGTTTGGTTACTCTACTGAATAGTCACTGTTGTCTCTTTTGCAGCTAATAACCTGTGGAAGTTGCCCTTAAGAAGAGATCAATGTTCTTATCCTTGTAAAACTTTATTTCCTGCATGAAGCACCTAGTAATTCTTGCTCAGGTCTGTGTCTGTCATGTAGAAATCCCCTGGAAGGAGAAGCTTCCCTTTTTGTCTGTTTAAGTCATTTTCTCATTGCTGGGACTCAACACCTGACACCAACAAATTGAAAATGGGAAGGTTTAATGTGGTTTGCATTTCAGCTCATACTCACTGGCTCCAGTGCAGAAAGGCATGCATGAAAGGTGGGAAGAGAAGAGTTGCTCATTGTGTGGTAGACAGAAATCTGAGATCAAAAGAGGAGCCAGGAATGGAGATGCAATCTTCCAGGCCACACGGCAGTAACTGCTTCTTCCAACCGGATCCTGCCTCCTGACAGCAAGTCACTTACAAGCCCCACTCACCTTCTAAAAGTATAGGAAGCTCGTGGGGTACATTGAGATATAAACCATGACACTGTCCATCCATCTAGCTAATAGTCAGTGGAAAGGTTATATACATTTTGTTGGTTTTTTTGAAGGAATGGGAAAACTGTTTTAAAACAAAGTTTGAAAAAATAGCTTAGAACTATCTTCTTTCAGCAGTTAATTTGTTATTTTCAAATATAAAATATGCACTTTAAATGCCTCAACATTTCTTGAAGTTATACCGTGAGCTTGTTGTTCAGTCTGAATTTAAAAACCCATCTCTGTTCACAAGCAGGGTGCTTATCTGGCTTCTACTGTTACCCAAGCTTATCTGGCGGGACTAGGGCTGATGATAGGGTGATTAATGGCTCTGAACTCCAGGACTTCAGGCTGGTAAACATTTGTCTTTTTGAAAAATGAAATGATTTGAAGACAGATACTCCAGCCTCTCTCCACATTGCTGCTCTTTGCTGGCCAGGCAGTGCTTCTGGCCTCTTGAAGGTGGGTGAGAGTGGGCGTTCCTGGATCCTGACTTGGCTTCTTAAGGAAGTGCAGAGCGATAAAGACTGGGCCCTCGGTAAGAAGGCCGGGAGCTTGATCTGCCTTATCTTTGCTCTGTCATTGTATGTTTATTATTGTCTGTAATAATCCTGTATTTGTACAGTGATTTCACATAAGTGGTCACATCTGCTTTTCTCATTGACTCTAGCATAAACAGGGTCACTATTAGGCTTAGGGGTTGTAAGCAACTGGCCAGGCTTGCAGAGCAGTGGTGAGGTGGAGCTGGGAGGAGGGGAGCTGGTTGGACCCCACCAGGGGGCACCCCCTGGATCCCAGCAATAGCCATGACTGCAGCTGCATCTGCAGGACCGCACGTTGTTGTCGGGATCGCTTCTTCATTTCATGGGCAACATCTGCCATGCAGGCCCTTTCAGACCTAGTTTTCCCTTCTGCGGGTTTCTCTTATTTTAATGGAGAGCTGAGCTCTGCTGAATGACTTTTTGGATTTTTGATTGTACGTATTAACACGTTTGCCATACATAATAATCATATTCATCATGGGAATTTGTACCTGTACATAATAAATCTTAATTCTTTTTTCCCATTCCTCCCTTAAACCCCTCCCCACAACCTTTGCTTCCATTTTTTCCTTCCATTCTTTTAAAAACTCCCTTTTCTGGTCCTCTCCCCAGCTCCTTTTACCCTCTTTCCAAATGAACAAGTTCTTCCTATTTCCCAATACCTATCTTCCATTCTGCTCCTTTGGGTTTCTCACACATGAGAAACTATGCAATATTTAAACTTACATATCTATTTCACTTAGAATTATGGTCTCTGGGTGCATCCATTTACCTAAAAGTGCCTCAAGTTTGTTCTTTACGGCAGAGTAGTACTTTGTTGTGTAGAAATACCACAGTTTCTTTATCCATTCATTTGTTGATGGGCATCTGGCTGAGGGTATTTTATTAGCACACGCTGGGACACATCATGAATATGTTGGTCGTGGGAAGTTGGGTGAAGCCTCACTTTGGCACGTTCTGGAAGACAAAGCAGAAATCACACAAGGTGCGTGTGGAACCACTTACCTTGCACAGTCTCTATGCCAAGGCCTCTGGCAAAGTGTCCACAAGGATGCAGGTAAGGATTTGTGTTGCATCATCTTTAGGAAAGTGAGATTCTCGAGCCAGTTAGATCTGCCCTGCATCAGTGTGTATGCTTTCATATTTCCTATATCTTCCACATGAAGGAAATGGTGCATGTGGTCCCGTTGAGACACAGAATACATGCAACAAAGACAAGACACATGCGTGAAGACTGGTGCTGAGCATTAGAACTTGCAGAAAGGATGCACTGAGAGTCCTGGAACAAGGGAGTCCTCCATACTCAAAGGCGAGAATTCAGTGCAGCCTCTGGCTGCACCTTCAAGGGCTCTGATTTCCAGCTGTCAGTGGGGCTGGGTGTTCTCCACATCTGGAAGACTAATGCTTGGTCATTGGCCCTAAGTCCTGACAGCTTGAATATCTTAATATGGGGCATTCCTTTTTGAAGTCCCTAATAAAATGGGACATCCTTGAAGGTCATTCTCCCCAGTGTTTAGCTTGGAACTCACCCTGTCCTCAAGGGCTCCTGGCCTGGCCACTTCATCCTCTGAAACCCTTCAATATGCACTGAACAGGAGCCAGGACAAAGAGCGCCATCTGCTGGGGATGGAGTGGCATACTGCACCTGTCTTGTTCCTGGTGTTGCCAAGTCTAAGGGCCACAGAGTCACTGACAAACTCCAGTGGGCCTTCTTGATTTATATCACAAAGAGGGAAATTTATTTCCTGAATGGCTAAGAGCTCAAGTGTACCTACCACACCCATCAGCAGACTTGGCCCCAGTATGGACCATGGCCTTGTCTTGACCACTAGGTCTGTTTTCCATCAGTTTGCACCTCCAACATGAAAGGTCTCAGCAGTGACTGGGACATTACCAGTCACCTAATGATGGGATGCAGAGAAGCTGAAGACAAGGTGACCTGGCCAGCAGCCAGACAGCAGAGTCCATCTCAGTAGAGTGCTGGGGAGCTGCCCAGTCTCCTCCTGGTGCTGAGAAAAGTGTGAACATCAGCCAGGCTTTGCAAGACAGATCAGAGCATTACCCATTTCCCTCCACCTCTGTAAGTCTTAGGCAAATGTTTGTCTGAAACTCTGAAACTAAGCAGGTTATGTTCAGCTGGAGCAGTTTGATTCATTTGGGACAGAACACCCCAAAGAGGAAATCAGCAGTATTTGTTTCATAGTAGCACAATCTTAAGAACATTCTTTGCATGTGTGTGCTCACAACTGGGACATCGCAAATGCAGCAAAAAGTTGTAATTATCTTGTTTTTAAAAGTATTTATGATAACAAAAACAACAATAACTGATACACAGTTTTTGCATGGCTGGCATATCCTTATGATATTTAAAAATCCTACAAGGTGGAGACTGTCATCCCTGCACTTTATAGATGGCTCTGCAAGACTTACCTTGGTTCAGAAACTCACCTGAGACCCCTTGGTTGACCTGGAGCTCGGCTCTCTGGATGCTGCATGGCGCTCTTAATCTCCACCTGTGTGGCTTGCAGTTATGTATCTCTGTCCACCCAGGTGATATGATTAGTTACTGACAGTTTCCCTGGATGATTACTTGAGTAGAGAGGGAATACCAGAGCTGGGTAGGTGGCATAGGCCTGTCATTCTAGTCCTTGTGGGGCTGGGGTAGAAAGACCCTGAGTCTAAGACCAGAATAGACTACACAGGGAAAACTTGTCTCAAAAACCAACAAAACAGAGAGTAAACAAAAATCCAGCTAATTACGAGGCACTATCTAGCAGACTCAGTGAAAGACATTGACTTTTAAAAAATATATTTAGCACCCACCCAATATAATTGGAGGCAATTTAGAAGTGAGTTAATGGAAACTGGGTAGAAATGGAGTTAGGTAGCAGTGGAGAAATAAGGTCACTTACTTGTGAGTAACATGACTGCTATTCCTTGTGTGCCCAGAGGAGACTTTGGTTTGCTTTCTGAAGTGTAGCTACTCACAGGACACTCATAGATACCCAGGGCTGCTCAGAAGCCACCGGGGAAGACATCAGAGAACCTCACAAGACCCTGAGCCGGAGTGTCCTGGGAGGTTGTTGAAGGACAATTTCACTGTGGGGAAAATTTTACAGATCAGACTGTCAGATGGGAGTAGTTTGTTTGTTTCTTCCAGAAACAGAAAGAAAGACACAGCAGTGAACATATACAGGGAGGGGTGCTCAACGGGGATGCTGATACATTTCTGGACCTTCTCAGTTTTATATGCTGACAGTTTCCAGGAAGATCACTGAGACCCACTATTCAGTGACTTGGAGGGTGACAGGTTTATCCCCTGCACTGTGGAGCACACTATTCTGGGCACCAAAGCATGATGTGAACAGGCACTGACCACGGACTTCAGAGGGTGTTTGCCAGCCATGCATTTACTGTGTGTATGTGTTAGAGGGGGGGGGGCATT
>PVLD010036690.1:0-10804 GCA_004027595.1 Dinomys branickii
GGGGAGCTCTGCTGCCACAGGGACCTTACACAGGCCACAGTGGGCGAGGGACCCTTGTACAGGTGCCTGCCATATCTCCGGATAGAACGTGGCCCTGGGTGCCATTCCAGGAACGCGCTGAGAGTTCAAACCTGGGACTCAAGAGCCACAGAACAGCTTGACTTCAGGGTTCCCTGTGTCACCCTCCCACTGTGAGCGGGGTGGCAGCCAAGGGAAACCGCCTTGCACAGGGAGGGGCTGGACAGAGGCCCTCAGGGCATCGAGCTCAGCTGGGAAGGGCGCAGGGCCTGTCCGTCAGGTGAGGGCAGCCCCAGCCTGAGGTGCCCGGGGCTTGAGTCTCAGCCTTGGCTCTGGCCCTTCTGCCGGCCACCAGCACGGTCCTGGGATCTGGCCGCCGTCCTTGTCCTGCACTGTAGGCAGGACCCTCCTTGACTTGGACACTGGCACAGCCTGCGGGAAGCGGAGGGTCCCGCCTCTGAGAACATGGAGAAGTCTAGACCCAAAATTTGGCATCCTGAATAGAAATGATCATTCAAAATCTCAGAGAAAAATTTTTTATCATCTTTTTTTTTAGTCCTTTTTACCTCTTTTAATATCTTGCCCTGTTTTGTCTTTTTAATGTTTCTCTACATTTTTTACTATTTTTCTTCTCCATGTAGTTTCTTTTCACGTCTTCCTTTTCTTCTGTTGACTCCTCCTCCTTGGCCATGTTTATTGCTACCTGTACCTCACGCTCTGCTCACCCTTCCCTGCATAACAGCATCGCGCACTCCGCTTTTCTCTCCTCGTTCTCACATCCTCGGGTGAGGAGTTCAAGTTCTTGTTCTTGCATCCTCCCTTTCCCAACCCCTTATATCTTCTATAGTATAATATTTAAGCTTGACTAATCTCTAGGTAGTTAAATGTATAAAATCAACCTTGAATTTTTTTCTGACATATAGGTGCTACAGTGGCTGCATTTAGGACATATAGGCTAACACATCATTTGTGATATATCAGTTGCCTTAATATTTATGCTGTATTTGTGGATTTCTATTATATGGTTGTACGTGGCACTTAATTGCTTCTCACTGTAAGTTAATGTCTGATTTGTCTTGGACGATCTTACTGTAGCTGATTTGCTTGGCATTGCTGGGATCACATAATTATTGCCACTGATGGCCTTCCTCTGTGCTACAGTGCTCAGACTGCTTTCATGAAGTTAACAGCACTGGGGCTCATTCCCAGTGAATCTGGTGTTTGGTCAATAATACCACATCCTCCGCTCCCAAATTAACAGGTGGTCAGACCTTAGGGCAGAAGTAAAGGACTCTAGTTAGCTATGTCCAAAGTGTACCCCTGAAAAACAGACTGACTATACAGATCTCTTTACTAGCAACAAAGACTGTACATTAGAAACACCACACATTTTAGCACAAAGCAAACAAGGGAAGAACAACAGAAAAATGAGACTACAAGGCAACAAAATGACCCTCAGATTCCCACCTCCCCCAAAGCCAGTCCAGGGCCCATCAAGAGGGAGGACAGCATAAGTAAACACCTCACAGTCCAAAGGATACCAGGGGAGGTAGAAATCAAATCAAGGAGATGCTGGATGAGAACACAGAGGATGTAGCTAAGAGAAAAGCAATATGACCCAGGAAATTTCAGAAGTCACTAAGAAGAAAATGTCCATGAGCTAAACAAAATCTTATAAAACAAGAAGCAGTTTAGTGAAGAATTAGAATTCATGAAATGGTTTCACTGACAAATCCATATTAAAAGCTGCATTGACCATATGGCAACAGAAACAACAAATGTGGGCAGAAAGTGAGAATTAGATATAGGGATGCTTTTAAAGACCACCTACTCAAAGACATCTTAAAGCAAAAAGAAAACCTGAACTATTGCTGCATCAGCTGCTCTGCTGATGCACAGAAGGCTAATCTAAGAGTATTAATTGAATAAGTGAAGAAAAAACCAGAGCCAATGGCATAAAAAAACTGCTAACAAAAAAAAATAGCAGAAAACTCCCCAAATGTAGGACAGGAAATAAATATGGAGAAAAGTGTAGCATATAGAACTCCAAATAGCTACAACCAAAAGAGAACCTCTCCATGTAGTATCATTCTCAACACACTAGAGGTTCTTTTACAGGTAAAGCCATTGGAATAACTGTAGATCTCTCAACACAAATATTCAGGCCCAGGAGGACTTGAAGTGAAGGTCTAAACCACTAAAATATACCAACCTCCAATCCCAAATTATACATTCTGCAAAACATTCCTTCAAAATTAGTGGAGAAATGTTACTTCCGTGAAAAGGAATACCTGAAGAAACCCATGACCATCAAACCAGCTTTACACAAAATTATCAAGCATTACCTAGAAAGAGACAATGAAGCTGATCAATACTAATAAATCAGATAGAACCAATTCCCCTGACAGGGCGAGCAGCGAAGCAGAAGAATAAAGCCCTAAGCTATAAGGAAATGAACCACAGGACACTAACACAATGACAGGAAGATGTCAGTTCTTTTCAGTAATAACTCTCAGTGGAACAGTCTCAATTACCCAATCAAAAGACACCGATTGGCAGAATGTTTCAAGAAAGAAGACCCAAAGTTATGCAGTACAAAACATACACATTTAATTCAAAAGGAAATTCAGATTAGAAATGAATGGGGAGCAAACAATATGCCTTGAAATGGGAAACTGAAAACAGCAGTAGCAGCTGTCACAATTTTAGACAAAGTAGATGTCAAACCGAAACTGATCAGAAGAGATACATAAGGTCACCACAGTAAATTGGGATTAAGGGTGCTGGGATTAAGGATGGGTGATTGCTAGATCCGTCCACTGATTGGACTGGCACCGCCCTAATCCTGGTAGATGGGATACAAGATAAGGGACAGAAAGAGGCTTGTCTCTCCTCCTTGCTTGTGGCATTTGTTGTCTTCTGCTGCCACGAGTGGTTGCCCCTCTGCCACGTGCCACTTGGCCTTGGAGCTAGCTGAGTATGGGTGAAGCCTCCACAAACTGTGACCTAAATAAGCCTTTCCCTCTTTAACTTCAGGTGTCTGGTATTTTGTCTCAGCAATGAGAGAAAAGTAACTAAGACATCATTTGTCAGCATTAGAGAAATGTGAATTTTAGAACAATGCTATTTTACCTCAATCGAAAAGAACAGCAATCATTAGGAAATCAAACAATAACAAGAGGTGGTGAGGCTGTGGTGATAAAGGAACCCTCTCGCACTGTTTTGGGAGACTGCAAAGTAGTACAACCATAGGGAAATCGGTACACAGATTTCTCACAGAACCTAAATCAGAAAGTTCATACAATGCACCTCTCCCCCTGCTACGTATCTTCCCCAGAGAGTTTAAGTCATCCCATTACAGCGACACATACACACCCACAGTTATAGCAGCACAGTTTGTAATAGCTAAATGCTGGATGCAGCCAGTGTACTCATCAACAGATGATTGGATAAAGAAAATATGGCATCTGTATGTAGTGGAGTAGTAATCTGCTATAAAGAATGACACATTTGAGACATTTGTAGGAAAATGGATGCACCTGGAAAATATAATGTGCAGTGAAATAAACCCGACACCCAAGCTTAAATAGCATATTGTATCCCCCCTTTGCGTGAGGCAAAGTATAAAGAAAGTGGGTGATAAAGGATGGACAGAGGGGATCAAGAGCACAGGTCTCTTGCAGTAGGGAAGGGCTCCAAGGGAACAAGGAGGGGGTGAGGAGGAGGGAAGGGGAGATGAGAGGGACAAAGATGTGCCGTGCACAGGAACCTAAGTACCCCGATTACTGTCAAATCCCTAGGTCATAACACGAGCTAAGACAAATAGTATCAACAAGTACGAAAAACAGGGCAGGGTATTGGACAAGGGGGGGTGGGCAATTAAAAAAGAACGAAGCTGTACAGATGTACATGTCACTACTCCCAAGATGACTGTAAACATCATGAATGACAAAATTGTATTAATAAAAATCTTAAATTATGAACAAAAGAGCTCACACCTAAGTCCCCAAAATTTAATAAGCAATGAAAAACTGAAATGAAAGACCTTCTCAGATGTAGAAGTCCAAATAGTCAATAAATACACAAAAACTGTTCAGCATTGGTGCCCATTCAAGAAATGCAAACTCAGCCGGGCGTGGTGGCGCACACCCGTAATCCCAGCACTCAGGTGGCAGTGGAAGGGGATCGTTGCGAGTTTGAGACCAGTCTGGGCTACAAAGTGAGCCCAAGGCCAGTCCGAAGTGCATAGCGAGACCCTGTCAAAAGAGGAAAAAGAAAAGCAAACTAAAGCAGCACCGAGACCTCATCTCACTGCAGAAAGAATGAAAGGCTGTCTTTAAAAAATCAGCTGATAGCAAGTGCTGGCCGCTGCGAGGAAAAAGGAACCCTTTTCTGTTGTTGCTGAGAGTGTGAACTGGCACAAGCACTGTGGGGATAGGTATGGAGATGAAACACTAGCATCGGAAATTGCATTTGACTCAGCTCTTTGTCTCCTAAGTGTCTTCCCTAAATAATGAAAGGGGTCACATTACAGCGGTCCATGCACACCCACGTTTAGAGCAGCACAAGCCACAGCAGGTAAATCTTGGGAGAGGCCTCTATGTCCAGCAGCAGATGAATGTATAAGGAAAGTGAGGTACACAGAAACAAAGAAGTACTACTCTACCGTGAAGAGGGATAAACTCGAATTGGTACGATAGTGACTACACATTGAGGCTGTCCTGTAGATGAGACACACATGCTTAGATACTGCATCATTTCTTTTAGATAAGAAACCCACAGCATAGGTGCCAGGGATATAGCTCAGTGGCACAAGCACCTGCTTGGCAAGTGCAAGGTCCTGAGTTCGATTCCCAGTACCAAAAAATCCCCCAGATGTAAAAAGCACAAAGTCAGTCTGAAGATTTATGATCACTATGTGTACTACAAACATATATATGTATATTATATATGTATAATATATGTGTATAGATATCACACGCAGACATATATACATGTACACACACACACACACATTTATGAAAAAGGGCTCCAAGAGATGATTTTGGTGGAAGGAAAGAGAGGGGAAGGGTTTATAAAAAGAAGGTACGGCACATGAACATAGAAAAGTCCCATGATGATGGCAGTCATGGCGTACTACAACAAAAACCCCTACAGGCCGCACTCAAGTTGCACACCTTGATTGCTGGCAGCAATTCCCGGCACTCCTGGATTGGAGAGGAGGACAAGGTTACAGAGGCCTTCCTTTGTCTGCAGCATGACCAGGGATGAACACTTCCCCTCTGCTGACCGGCGCAGGCATACTGCAATCCAGGGCCACCACCCCCTCTGTGACACTAGCAGTGAAATTCAAGGCAAAGGGTAAGCTCTCTTGTTCCTGAATTGAGGACCAACACAAGGATGTCCACTGTCATCATCGCTGTTCAATATAGTTTGCAAAACAATAGCCAGAGCAATGAGGCAAGAGAAAGAGATGGAAGCAACCATACAGAAAAGGAAGAAGATAAATTATCATTCTCTGCAGATGACACGATCATCTACATACCAGACCCCTGAAACTTGAGTAAAACACTCATTAATATCCAAATTCAGTAGGACAGCGGGCTGCAGACAAGTCAATAGCATTCCTGTACACCAATAAGAATCTCACCAAGAAAGAAATCCAGCAAACAGTAACTTTTACAATAGCATCACAAAAATTAAATCCTTAGAAATTAATGTAACCAAGAGAATGAAAGAAAACTTTACTGTGAAAACTACAGTAATCTGAAAAGGCCATTGAAGAGGCTATCAGAAAATGCAAACATATCTCATGTTCCTACATAGGCAAAAATAATGCAGTCAAATTGACAATAATTTGAAAACTGTTATCCAGATTGAGAGCAATCACAATCCAAATCCCAATAGCATTCCTCACAGAACTAGAGAAAACAGCCCTAAAACTCATGGGGAACCAGAAGAAGCCTAGGACAGCGAAAACAACCATGGGTAATAAGAGCAAGGAAGGGGCTGTCAAAATCCCAGACATCGTACCCTGATAAAAACAGCAGAATGAGAACAAAAGACCTCCACAGATTTAGGGATCAAAAGAATAGAACGCAGGATACAAAAACCACTCTAGTCAATACAACTGTCTTTTCTTTGACAAGGAGACCAAATATTTTTCTTGGAGCAAAGGTAGCCTCTTTAATACATGGTGCTGGGAAAACTGGCTATCCACATGCTCAAGATTAAGCCCAGACCTTACCTGTCACCATTCACTGAAACAAAATCCAAATGAGTGAAAGATCTAAATATTAAAAGGAAAACACAATCTAGTAGAAGACAAATTAGGCCAAACTCTGGAAGATGTATGCATTGACAATGACTTTTGGAAGAGAATGTAAGTTACCTAAGGAATATTACCATGAAACTACAAATGGGATGCTTCTTTCAAATTAAAATGTTTCTGCACAGCAAAGGAAACACCTAACAGAGTGAATAGATAACCTACAGAATTGAAAAATTTTGCCAGATACTCTTCACACAAACCACTAATACTTAGAATGCATAAAGAACTGAGAAAAAGGTCCCCCATATTAAAAGATGAAATCACAAAAACGCTTATCTAAATTAAGATGAAGTAGTACAAATGGTTAATGCATAAAGGAAAAAATGTTCTAGTCATTCATGAAGTGGAAATGAAAACAACACTGAAATTCTATCCTGCTCCAGAAAGAATGGCTCTCTTCAAAATGTTAAATAATAGCAAACGCTAGCAAGCCTGGGAGGAAAAAGAAACCCTTCTTCACTCCTGGCGGGCATGGAAACTGGTACAACCACTATGAAAATCAGTCAGGAGACTGTAGAAAACAATATTAGAATTTACATTCAACCCAGATATTCCCCTTCTAGTTATCTTCAAGCAGTAATTAAAGACATCATATTGGACTGATGTGTTCTTGTCCATGCTTACAGCAGCATAATTAGCAATAACTAAATCTTGGAGGTGGCCCTCATTCCATCCACCCATGAATGGTTAAGGAAAGTGTAGTATGTATATAAAATGGGGGCTACTGTGCCATAACAAGGGTAACCTTGACTAATACATAGTCAAACGGGCCCACCGGGAGGTGAAATCAATCAGACACACAGGCTTGAATACTGCAAGGTTTCTCTTATGTGAGAAACCCAAACTGTGAAGAAAGAGCAAAATAAAAGATAAAAAAAAAAAGATAAATAAAAGCAACTAGGCAGAGAGATGTTTAGCATATGGGAAAGCGAGCAGGAAGTGGAAGGAGAGGTGACAGAGGGGAGGGGAATGATGTAGAAAGGCGGGATTGTGAAGTGCGCACACGCACGTCGATGAAGAATGCCATCATTATGTACTATAAACACATATAAATATACATTTTAACTATATATCTGCATATTACATGTTACAATATACATAATATACATGTATACATATACAAAATGTGTGTATATAAAACAGACATACGTATGTATATGTACACACACACATGCATTTATTTAGCTAAGAGATGCAGGGTGGGGGAGGAGAAGGAAAGGAATAGAAAGGGAATTAAGCTATTTTATGTGCATGTCCAGTTCCTCACGATGGTTGCAACCACCAGCACCATCTGAGGCAGGCCAGGAAAGACAGGATTTTCTGCATGGTTTTGGCATCCTCACTCTGGCCTGGGGCTTCCTCAGTGCCCGCTGGAGTCCTTACCTTGATCTAACACCACTCAGGCCCTCTTTGCTCTTCCGACCTGAAGCTCAGTCCTCAGAAAAAGGCTCTGAATCAAGGTCTCGCTATGTAATTCAGAATGGCCTTGAACTCACCACGTAGCCCAGGCTGGCCTCAAACTTGGGGCTTCAGCCTCCCAAATGCAGGGATTGTAGACATGCACCACGACCAATGGTGGTTCAAATAGCCTCATTTGTAATATACTTTGAGCACTTCACAAACGTACAGCATTTGTCTCGTGATTATTAAAAATTCAATAGTTGCATTATATTTTATTGTCATGTAATATAATATTTTGGATACATTCCGTTTCCTTGGTGTTATATAAATAATATCATGGTCAGTATTCTTTGAATACAAGTTTGGCCAAATTGCCATTTTTTTTTTTAATTTTTACTTTTTGCTAAAATCATCTCCTAGAAGCAAAATGAAAAAACCCACCTGCTTAGGTTTTAACCAGTGGGAAAGGTGTATGGTAGGGATAGAAAGAAAATTCTTCCTTGCTATTTGGTATATTAAGAAAGCCTTTATGAGCAAAAACGAAATCACAGGTGAGAAAAGTTCCATGGTTCTGGGGTCATAACCCTCCGAGAATACAACTCATAGATCCCTGGAAGCCTGTCCATAGATTGTCCTTTTGGGACAAGAGAGATTATAAAACTCATTCAATATGTTGATATAAACCAAGAACATTATATGTTCATAACAATACTATCTGGAGTGGCTTGTTTTAACATAATGAATACACATGCTATAGTAGATATAATTCCAGTTTGAAAATTTCAACATCTGTACACATGGAATGCTTAACATTACAGGAGAAGTGAACCTCAGTGTTTCTTCAACTAGGAGGAAGGGTCTTGTAGTTACTATTAATGAGTTAATGCATGTAAAATCTCCTGAAACCACACTTGCTA
This sequence comes from Dinomys branickii, assembly GCA_004027595.1. Lineage (NCBI taxonomy): Eukaryota > Metazoa > Chordata > Mammalia > Rodentia > Dinomyidae > Dinomys > Dinomys branickii. The sequence continues at coordinate 8,668 of PVLD010036690.1, forward strand.
CGTGGTAAACACATGATTGCCAGCTACTACAAACTCTTCCACAGACATAGGAAATTACAGATGTTGTTTTCTCCTTTGAAATTTTCGTGTATTCTATATTTCTTTCTGTGAACAAGCTTTACTACTGCAGTGCAAAATAATTATATTAATGCTAAGTTCCAGCTCATTACAGAAGCTGCGACCTGTTACCCTCAAATAAATAAACTGTGATATCTTTTAGAATTAAAGTAAAAGAACATACAAGACTCTGATATCCTCCTGTTTCCCAGTGAGCTGAAACGGGGCGCATCCCGAGAATTCTGCACCACAGGGTGCAGGGTAGAAAACGGAGGCTTTTCTAGAATGTTCTGGGACCTTCTCTGGGGGATAGGGACTCCTTGTTTTCCCTCAGCCCTTACTGTGGCCTGAATCAGCCCAGGTCCTGTCAATACCTCCTCCCTGAAGTCCAAAACTCAGAACAAGGCCTTTTCGCTGCACCAGAGGCAAAGGTGGTCACCATTGAGAATTCTTTCTCGGCATGCAAAGCTCACCACAGAGGCAGATCTCGATTTTGGAGCGACCTTTACTCTGCGGTGGGCTTCCTCACTCCCCCAGTAGCCCGTCACCTTTAGTCATAACCAAACCCACCCACACAATTCCCCTCACCTGATGCGAGCACCTCAGAACTGGACCTCTGTATCTGCCGGCTGCCGCTGCGGCTGCAGTCGGTGGACGTCACATCCGGAAACGTGCCCGGGGTCTTCCAGGATACGTGGCAGAACGGAACGGAACTTTCAAAGTCCCCTCTACCCTGACTGAAGGTTCAGTCTCTTGGTTCCTGGCAGAGCCGGAACTGCCTTGAGTGTGGACTTCGTCTGATTCACTTGAGACTATGTATCTACTTCCCAGGGTACACGGCACCTAAAGCTCATTGTAACAATTCAGCCCCCGTGTGGTCCAACGCTTACAAGAGGCATAGATCTGGGTAGGTTTCTGGCCCTCCCTCAGGGGAAGGGCTTCCTGAGTCCCTTGTCTCTGTCACCTTGAACCCTAACTGGAAAAGAGCTCTCTGCTCTCCTCCTCTGAGCTGAGCAACTCGGTTAAACCCGCTCCACTCAGCTCTCATTGTTCTCCAGTCAGTGGACGTCACATCTGCGAACATGTCACAGGGTCAGAGAAAGGTTTTCTAGGTCCCTTCCATCCTCCTAGAGTTTGCCTCCCCGGTTCCTGGTGGATCCTGGACTCCCTTGGCTCTGAACCTCCATATCTTCACCCAGGCCAAGGACCTGATGCACAGAATACCGTTATACTGAAAGGGAGGCTCTTCTTTGACTACGGAATGTGTGATGCTACTATACGTTATTTACTCTTATGTTTACTATTGTACTTCTAGTGCATTCTTTATACTTTGTCAAAATCGTGATTGCTTTGGAAACCAATCCTCACCTACTGGGGGAGGACATGAGTGGTTCAAGTTGTTGTTAGCATAGTCTCTGAAGCCATACAGTCTCCGTTCTGCGCCTGTCCTGGTTTGTTCCCTGGGCCATTGGCATCTCTAGTTTGAGATGTAACTTCAGACTATGCAGTGAAGTGAGGGTTCATGCAGTGATGGGCCACCTATGGGGTCTCAGTCCCCCACTGACCTCCCTGCCCCTACACAATCACATGTAACAGTTCAACTGTCTTCTTCTAGGGCCTCCTTAGGTTTTGATGTTTACATTTATTTGATTATGTGTGTTTGGAATATTCCCTCTATGTGTCTGTCTGTCTCTCCTCTTTCTCCGGGTTGTTTCTGGGGTAAATTCAGGATGGAAAAGATACAGCACACACTGTCATTTTTTCGGCTTAAAGGAATCTAAGTAAGTTGAGAAATTTTCATGATTGTGTTTCTCATCAATGACTATGTTACACTGCCTTTATGTAAGAATTTATTGTGCCGAAAATGTAAGTAGAGTTCTGTAATTGTCTCTATAAACAACTCAGACATTTGTTAGGCTTCCTTTTAGATATTTCCACAGTTTATTCACTACAATATAACACTTTAAACTATAAAAAGGTTTCGTAAACGTCAGGTGCTTGTAAATAATCATTTGAATTGAACGTCCAACAGTGATTACTAGAGATTGGGAAGGGTTTATTGGGAAACACATAAAGCATA
>PVLD010036691.1:0-10796 GCA_004027595.1 Dinomys branickii
CTAAGCTTGAACTCACAATAGCTCTCACACCCATAATCTCAGCATTGGATCATGGATCAATCAAAAACTCTAAAAGTGGGGCTGGGGATATAGCTCAGTGGAATAAGCGCCTGCCTAGCAAGCACAGGGTCCTGAGTTCAATCCCCAGTACCGCAAAAAAAAAAAAAAAAAAAAAAATCTAAAAGCCTGCCCCATAACTGCATGAGGATTTGGGGGGACATGCAGACACAAACCACAACATTCCACCCCTGGCCCCCCAAAGACTCATGTGCATCCCTTTATACAAATAGCATTTAGTCCATCTGCAAAAGTTGCCAAAGTCCTAACATGTTAGTTTCAGCATTGCTAAAAGGTCCCAAGTCCCAAGTCTCCTCCAAGATGTAAGGCAAACTCTTAGCTGTGAGCCCCTGTACAAATGAAAAGTTAAACACTTTCAACATTTAATGGCACAAAATACACATTGCCATTATAAAAGGTACAAACGGGGTACAGAGCACTGGGAACAAAGCAAGTCCAACACCCAGCAGGGCTAACATGATGTCCTGTAATTCCACATCCAGCATCTGAAGCAACTTGTGGCACTTTGTGAGCTCCAAAGGGCTTGTATGATTGTACCCCTATGGCACTTCTGGTGGTTACAGCTCCTAGGGCCTCTTTCTTGGGCCCACTTCCTCAGATGATTCATGGTCCTGGCCTGTTCTAAACATTGAGGTCTCCAGGGCACCTTTTGTTTCACACTTGCAGCTTCACACACTGCTCCCTCAGGGGCACACTGCCTGGCCTCCCAGGCCTTCTGAAATCTGGGTGGAAGCCTCTTTAACCTCAGAACTCTTGCATTCTCCATGCACCTAAAGCCAGGGCCACGTGGTTGATGCCAAGGTCTGCTGCCACCTGGAGCAATAGCCAAGCTTTCCTTTCTCTTGGCCATAGGGGTTGAGTGCCTGGGTCACTGGGCACTCTGAATCCAATTTTGAGGAACAAATTCTCTATGCTGCCACTTTTCTGGAACCTGGTGCGGCTGCTGCTGCCATTCTGGAACACAGCACTCTGTGGCTTCCTTCTCAATGCAATGTCTTTCACCTTTGCAGTTTTGAGGCTGCAAAGGATGGAGACTTGCTGCTTCTTGTGATGCTCTCAGGCCATCTTTCCACTCTCTTGTTCCTCTTCAGCAATCAGGATCTCCTCAATTCCATCTTTGCAATCCACAGCTTTACTGGAGCTTCCTTTCTGGCCAAACTCACAACATTTTAAATCATCCTGCTGGACTCGTTGTTTTTATTCTCAATATAAATCTGGCTAAAAGCTACCAAAAATAGCCATGCCACTGTCCCAACATTCAACTGCCTTGAAATTTCTTTTGCCAGATTAACCAGTCTGCTGCCCCCCTTAATCTCAGTTTTAGGCAAAGTCTTTGGACAGAAGTAAAATGCAGACAAACTTTCTGCCAAGCCATAACACACATCGTCTGGGGTCCAACAACCAATGCAGTCTTTGTTTCAAGCAGAAACCTTCCAAACCCAGTCTTTACTGGCAGGATTTCTATCAACCTTCTGGTCTTCTGAGCTCTGACCAGAATCTCCCAGACAGAATAGCCGAAGGCGTTTCAGCTCTACTCTTTCAGGCGACATCTCTGAACCTTTCTAAACTCTTCCCACAAGCCATTTCCAAAGGCTCTTGAACCACATAATCAGGTATAGTCACAGCAACAACCCCACTTCTCTGGTACCAAGTTCTATCTTGGTTACTTTTTTCTCATTGCTGAGACAAAATACCCAACACCTAAAATGAAGGAAAGAAAGCTTTATTTAGCTTACAGTTTTTGGAGGTTTCATACTTGGCTGGTTCTGAGGCAGAGTGGCACATGGCAGAGGGCAACAGCTCATGGTGGCAGTACACAGCAAAGCAACAAGCACAAGAAGGAAGGAATGGCAGGAGGAATGGCAGCCTCTTCTTGTCCCTTATATATACAAACTATCTGCCCTGGGGTGGGTATAGCTCTCACACTCATAATCTCAGCACTGGATCATGGATCAGTCAAAAACTCTAAAAGCCCACTCCATAACTGCATGAAGATTTGGGGGGACATGCAGACACAAACCACAACAACTGTTTACTAGTAAAAGGCAGTTAACTACTAAAAGATATTAAAAGGAGTTTAAGCATTCAAGAAATAGCACATGCAGAAATCAGCTCCTCCCTTCAGACTGAGAGAAAAAGCATAAGAAACTAAGAGTTCATGGGGGCTCCATCTTCCTAAGCCAAGGCTGCTTCTGGTCTCCTAGGATATAGAGTAGCTGCTACCACAAGCTTGGCAGAATGTGCAAACAAACCGTTAGGAAAGCCCTCTCCTCCTGCTGTGATTGTATAGGGCCTTCTGGAGGAGTGCCCTCTGTTGACAAATGCAACTTCCAGGGCATTTAAGGGCTCCAGTCCAAGCTAGAGTCATAAAGTAGGGCAAAAACGGGTGGATTTGGAGTGAGACATGCATTAATCACTTTCCCATCACTGGGACAAAATACTCAACACTCACAATGTACAGGAAAGAGAGGTTTATTTGGGCTCATGGTTTCAAAGTGTTCAGTCCATAGTCGGCTGCCTCCCATACAGAAATGGCAAGGTGGATTGGCCTGGCATAGGAAAGCTGCTCAACCCATGATGACCAGGAAGAGGGGGCAGGGAAAAAAGAATCAAGAATAAATCCTTCCAGGTCATACTGTCACTGTCTCTCTTTCCTGACCAAGCCTCACCGCCCAACAGCGCCTTCAGTATGAACTCATCAATGGACTAATTCACTGATGAGCCTACTGCTCCAGTGGTCCAATCACCTTCCAATTCCCCACCTCTTGTAATTCTAGATCTAAATCATAAGGCAATAAATTGTCTCAGATGCTGTGTCAGTGTTAGGGTCATGGACAAAAATAAATTAGAAACACTCCTCTCATTTTAAAGCTTTCATAATCTAATGGAATCACTACTGTAATCCTTACCCTTAGTATTAACATCTATTAAATATGTGTGCATATAAACAGGGTATGTGCCCCATCTTCTATTTGTTCCAAATCTATTTTTTATCTATAGCAACCTAAAAGAGAAAACACTAACAGACTTACATAAAATGTTAAGACATAAATGAATGAATACCAAATTTCAACGTAAGAGCCAACCCAAACTCATTCTCTTCAATCTGCTGCTGACCTCTGTCCTTTAATGTATGGAAATTAAAGGCACACCATCCAAACAGAGTTCCTGTTATCTCTTACCCAACAGAATAGATATATAAAGAATCCACCAAGAGATGATCCAGGCAATAAGCCAGAATTCCAATCACTATTGCCACCAGTGATTACTGGCCATAAATGGACCAAAACAAAAACCAGGGACAAAATTAATAGAAAGGAAAGCTAAAACAAGAGCATTTACAAGGTCCTCTTGTTATTCTGGGAGCCAAGAAAAGAGGCCTCTTAACGTGCCCCTCTTAAAATGCAACTTATTAGGTGAGTCTGTTGGGCATCTTGCTGGAAGACTCCAAATCTATGAAAGGATAATTTTCAGAGAAAGAAAAGCTAATGACTCTCATATGTTATAGAAGTGAGGACCAAGGATGTAGCTCAGCACCTGCCTGGCAAACACAAGGCCCTGAGTTCGATTCCCAGTAGCCAAAAAGAACAAATAAACACATGTTAAAGATTGTATTTGGTTCACTAAAAAGAAACTGGTGAGGTTCAAAAACATAAATCAGAAATGTTGTGCTGTATGTGCATAAGGAGGCACAGGTGATGTTTTTCTACTGTGGGAATCAAACCTCCCCTTACATGTGTATAAAAATTATATGTAATAGCCTTGTTGTCAATTAGCAACAGTTTATAGAGTTGAGAAAGCTCCAAGAGAATGACAGGTATTTTGAAAGGGTGTACTGTAGACAATGTGTAATTTCCACTGAAGCCATCATTTCTACTGTAGTAGCTATATTCATATGAGGGGGACCATTTGGAGAATTTGGAAACCAAGAACTTGCCCTTAATTCTGACATAGTAATGAGCAGCTTAAGCTAGCCTTGCCAAAGGCTGGTACTGCTGCTTCTCTTTGCTTCCAAGTTACCAACCACAGCCTGTAACATGGAGATGGAGGGCACTGGTTTCAGAGGGGGAACTAGGTGTGAACATGAACCCCAGCACATACCGTCTGTGAGATGCTGGCCATATTGTTCAGCTTCTCTGAGCTTCTGTTATCCGACCAGTGAAACTAGAAGGGTGAAACCTTACAGGGTAAATCTGAGGATTAAGTAGAATATTTGTATGTAGCATTTAATGCAGTGCTTGGCAAACTTTACAAGTATTTTACAAATAATAGCTGGTAAATTTTACTTTAGTGATAAACTATTTTGGAGGTACACTCAGGTTTAGGGAATAAAAACAGTAAGGTATTCTTTAAATGCTCATGGTCATTTCCTGTCTTTTTGTCTTTCTGTGTCTCTGTCTCTGTCTCTGTGTCTCAGTTTTTTGAGATAGGGTCCAACCATGTAGTTCAGATTGACCTTGAACTCAGCAATCCTCTGGCTTCAACATCCCAAGTGTTGGGATTACAGGCATCCATTACCAGGTCCAGCCCCATTTGTAAATAAACATAGGAAGCCAAATAATTACAAGGTTCTTCACATTTGATAAGTAAATGGGACATTTTGTTGTTATTAGAACATTATTTTATCCTATGTTCGAGTGAAGAGTTTTTCATGTAAAGATTATAATAGGTGCATACACAGATATGTTCGTGTGCTCATTACAGCTGTTTCCATCACAGTCTGTATTCCCTCAACACCAGTGAGCTGCCCACAGGTATTAACTCCTCAGTTGTAAATCATGCTGTTGACTTAATTGATGCCGTCTACTCCATTGGAAGCTATTGAATATATTAAGATTGTGCTTGTGTACCCTGACAGATGATTAATTATGTACAATTTTCCCATTTTGGGGGAAAACTATACTCATAAGAAACCTGAACAAAAACAGATAAGCCCTAGGAAGTAGCAGTTAATATCAATACAAGAAATACCTACTGATTCAGTTCAAATGTTGACTCTTCTGTGTGGTTGACGACATTGGACTTTGAAGATGCATGCAGTTAGAAGCTGCATGCGCAGTAGCTGAGGGCTTTGGATTAGAATTCCTACTGTGTGAACAATGGCTGTATAACTTCAAATGAGTAGCTAACTAACCTCTCGGTTCTTCAATTTCTTCCCTGTAAATTGAATATAGTAGGTTTGTTATAAGAATAGCATTAAATGAAATAGTAGTCTTAAAATACTTGAAATAGTGCTTGGTACCTAGTAAGCACTCAATAAATGTAGATTACTTTTACTGCAATGATGGAAGAAGTCTGAGAGGGGTGACAATTTTAGTGACAGGCATTTGAGGTTATTCTGAAGACCCCATAGTTTTACTTTGTTACAGTCTGATGAAACCTTATCTGTTTTTAAGGAAACCTCAACAGATCCTGTCAGAGTGCTCAGCTGGCTCCGCAGAGACCTGGAAAAGAGCACAGCAGAGTTCCAAGATGCTAGATTCAAACCTGGAGAATCATCATTTGGTGAAGAATTGGTCAACCCTGGAGATGCTCGCAAAGGTTTCTCTGTAGACTATTACAACACCACCACCAAGGGCAGTCCAGGAAGATTGCATTTTGAGATGACTCACAAAGAGACTCCTTCCCAGGCTGGTAACAGGAGTTCAGTAGATGAACTCTCCTTATTTGCAAACCACCTCACAAATCTAGTCATAGCCATGGCCCGCAAAGAGATTGGTGAGAAGATCGATGGCTCTACAAAAAAATGTATCCATCAATCAGTGTATATGGGGGATGACCCCATACCCCAAAAAAGCCTGAGCACAGTAGCTTCTGAGTTGGTGAATGCAACAGTCTCAGAGTGTGTCAAGAATGCTAACTCGGATAAGGCTCCTGGCTCTGGAGACAGAGCCTCAGGATCACAGAGTCCCCCAAATCTGAAATACAAGTCCACTTTAAAGATCAAAGAAAGCACCAAGGAAAGCAAGTGTCCAGGTGACAAGCCTGCTTCTAAGAAGTGTTTCTTCTACAAGGAGGCGTTTGAATCTCGAAATGCAGGAGATGCCAAAGAGGGTGGGTGGTCCTTACCTGCAGAAAAGAAGATGTTCAAAGGGAAGGAAAGGCGTGATGACTTCACAATGTCCTTTAGTCAAGGGATAATGACCCACGCCAATAATATGGTTTCTGATATGATGGTCTCCATCATGAAGACACTGAAGATCCAAGTGAAAGACTCAACCATTGCCACCATCCTGCTGAAGAGAGTCCTGATCAAGCATGCTAAAGAGGTTGTCTCAGATCTCATCGACTCCTTCATGACCAACCTCCACAATGTCACAGGAACCCTCATGACTGACACAGACTTTGTCTCTGCTGTGAAAAGAAGTCTCTTCTCTCATGGAAGCCAAAAAGCCACAGATATCATGGACGCCATGCTGGGGAAACTCTACAATGTGGTGTTTGCCAAGAAAATCCCTGAGACCATCAGGAGAGCGAAGGACAAGTCTGAGAGTTATTCCCTCATCTCCATGAAAGGCATGGGTGACCCTAAGTACCAGAACATGAACTTTTCAATGAAATCTGAAGCTAAAGTGAGAGAAAAGATGTACTCCGCATGCAAACCACAGAAGGAGAAGACGTGTATTGAAACTGTAGGTGAACACATCATCAAAGAGGGACTGACCATGTGGCATAAAAGTCAACATAAAGATTGTAAATCCCCACATCCTGAGCGTGCAGCACCTGCAGCTCCCAATGAGCAGGATAGCCCTGTGTCAGATATTCCCTTTGAAGATCAGGATACTTGCAACCTCAACCCTCCTATGTGCCACCCAGAAGACCTGGAGAATTCCATGTGTGATTCAGAATCCTGGGCCAAGGACTTGATCGTATCTGCCCTACTTCTGATTCAATACCATCTGGCCCAGGGAGGGAGAATGGATGCCCAGAGCTTCCTTGAAGCTGCTAACACCACCAACCTCCCCCATGGCAAGTCCTCTGCAGCTCCCAATGAGTCTAACCTTGAGTACCCTCATAAGGTTTGTGACCAAGAACACACAGGAAAGAAAGATCTCATGAGTGTTTTCTTCAATTTCATCCGGAACTTACTTAGTGAGACCATTTTTAAGAGTGACCGTTGCTCTGAACACAAGGTGCGGATTAAGGAAGAAGGTGGCAGCCAATGTGAAAGACCTGTGACTCCTTGTTCTACCAAGCCATGTGAAGACAGTGAGGCTGGAGGTCCCTTCTCTGAACTGACCAAGATGGTCGCCAGCCAGGTAGATGGCCACATGAGTGGGCAGATGGTAGAACAGCTCATGGACTCTGTGATGAAGTTGTGTGTCATCATTGCCAAGTCCTGTGACTCTTCCTTGGTAGAACTGGGAGACGAGAAATGTGGAGATGCCAGCAGGCCAAGTTCAGCCCTTCCAGATAGTTTATATGACTGCTTACCTGTCAAGGGCACAGGGACAGCAGAAGCTCTCCTGCAGAACGCCTATCAAAATATCCACAATGAGCTGAGGTGTCTGTCAGGACAGGTGCCTGAAAGTTGTGCAGCCCCCAAGGTGATCGTCAGCAACCACAACCTAACAGACACAGTCCAGAACAAACAACTGCAAGCCGTCCTTCAGTGGGTAGCTGCCTCTGAACTCAATGTCCCTATTTTGTACTTTGCTGGTGATGATGAGGGGATCCAGGAAAAGGTAAGAAAGAAAGGCCAGAGGAATTTGGAAAGCTTTTCTAAGTGTTAATTTGTAATTTGAACACTATTTGCTTTCTAAATGGGAATATAACTACAGTAAGCGTCAAATGGGAACTGTAAAAATTCGAAGATCATGCCCCATGGCAGAGATAACAGATAAAGTAAAATTAGGTCTTCTCCAATCAGAGACATATCAAAAGGAAAAAGAAAAGGTGAATGACATTTTTTTATTTTCTTCATTTATTGGTGAGAATGCACAGATAAGTAACTTACAAGAGATTTGGTGAAGGAATCAGATTGAGGTCTGGGCTTCAGGCTGACTTTTGGGTAGAATATAATTGCCTGAAATAAGGTGGAGTGTTTGGAAAGTATCACTGTGATGAGTTGAAGAGGAAAACAATGGGTTTGATTTATGGCCATTTCAAACCTGTCACTAATGTCTGAGGTGGTGTTGGGATTTGTAGGAATTCAATGAATGAATTCTCTCTCTTGCCCCTACCATAAATTCTGAATTAGCTGAGAAGTAAAACTAAAGACAGATGGGAGATTGACCTGTCACTACTATTACTGATAATAGTAACCGTATTCATAAAGGTAAGTGTCTTCCAAGCTCTCAAACCCCCACCAAAGTCTCCTAGTGGGTGTTCAGGACAGTGATCTGGACAGCACGCACAAGTGCTGAAGTTGCTGCTGCAGAGTATCGTGGAGGAATTGAAAGAGTGAGACTATACCTACACACTCCTCCAACTTTGGGTTAGCTCTTGATTGCAAGAAGTGGAACAATGGCTTATATAAATTAATTTTTAGAAAAATTCATCTTTGGAGGTGAGGGTATAGCTCCCCAGTAGAGTATTTGCTTGCATGTATGAGTCCTTAGGTTTGATCCCTAGCAAAAGAAAGAAAGAAAGAAGAAAAAAAGAAAGGGAAGAAATAAAAAAGAAAAGAAAGAAAGAAAAGAGGAAGAAAGTATGAGAAAAGGAAAAAAGAAGGGAAAAAAAGAAAGGGAGGGAGAAAATATGAGAGAGATGGAACAAAAAGGAGGAAAAATTCATCCTCATGGAAACCAGATGTGGAGAAAGAGACTTTCTCTTTTTATTTTTTTTATTTTTATTTTTATTTTTTTGCAGTACTGGGGATCGAACTCAGGACCCTGCGCTTGCTAGGCAGGCGCTTATTCCACTGAGCCATATCCCCAGCTCCGACTTTCTCTTTTTAATAAGTACTATTAGCAATCCTTGTCAGTGGCTATTGGATTTATCTGATGATTTTGATGACACATTGTATAATGTCCTGATTAGACTTGCATCAAGCTGAAACAAGAAACTGTGATCTTGACTTCAGTCTTAGCAACAATCTGTTTTAGAGATTTGGTGAAGGAATCAGATTAAGGTCTGGGCCTCAGGCTGAATTTGGGTAGAATATAATTGGCTGAAATAAGGTGGAGTTTTTGGAAAGTATCTGGGATGATACAGAACCAATGCCCTCTTCAGGTTCTTTAGTTTACAGAACTACAGATTTATTCAATGTCTTCCAGGAACCACCATTACTGGGACTTGTTAGAAGTGCGCAATCTGAGGCTTAGCTCCAGACCTACCAGGCCAGATTCTTTATTTAGCAGAGTACCTAGTTGATGTGTATGTATATTCAAGTTTGGACTGGAGCAGGGGCATGCACAGCCAGAGGTGAGTGGCAGACAAGTCAGCCAAGTTTCATCTGTATTTACAGCCAGTCCATTGCTCAAATACCACCTGAGCACTGCCTCCTGTCAGATCAACAGTGACATTAGACTCTCATAGGAGCACACCCCCCTTTCATGAACCGTGCATGTGCGGGATGTAGATTGCAGGTTTAAACCTTCCGGAGACCCATTCATACCCCTAATCCAACCACTGCTGTCTGAGGAAATGCTGTTGTCCTCAAAACTGGTCTTTCAGGTAAAAAAGATTGGGGTTTCCTGGGCTAGATGACAGTTGGCTCCAGTATTAGATATGCCCCTAAGTGTCCTTGGCAAGGTCTATCTCTCCACAGCGTTTTCAATCTGTAAAACATACAACTGTTGTGATACTTGGCAAGTAGCAGCAAGAAGGAGGAGAGGCTACAGTGCAGCAGAAACTTTAGACTGGCAAAAAAATCTAACAGAGCCTTCGTGTGTACAGTGTGTGAAGAGGGCATTGGTTCTGTAGTCATATTTTAAGTCAAGTGCGTGATACATAAGCATAATACTTTCTGGTTTTAGATTATGAATTAGACTGTAATATATCTGTCTAAAATGAGACCAACAGATTAGCAGTCCACAATTCTGCCCCTCCTAAAGATAGTCACCTATTATTTTGTGAAAAGGAAAGAGTAGAAAGGCAGAACAGCAGTGTAAACATTAACTAATGAGTAGATTTGCACTGAGCATTAGCATTAAGAGCAATAAGATGACACAAACTCCAAAAAACTACCTAACAGTGACTTTTGGAGGAAAAGGTAATGTAAACAAATATTCTCATGCTGATATGAGTGATTGACCCTAGTGGCACTGAGGAGCCGTGAGCCCAGTTCCCTTAAACAACCTTACTTATTTCTGAATAGGCAGTGCACCTGCAGAGGTCAGTATCCAGAAGTACAGAAGGGCGCGTAGTGAACAGAGCATTTCCTCATGTCTACCCCATCTCGCCTCTCTTGAGAGAAGGAAAACTTTTCTAGTCTCTCTCTTTGTTTTTGCTATTTAGCCCATTCCATAGGTTTTTAATGTTTTGGGGGGTTGTTTGTTTTTAGTTCTGCTTTTAAAAAAAATTTTTGGAGACTTTATCCACTTGCCTCAGGAGGATCCTCATGTACCTCAGTTTCTTTTTTTTATTTTTTTTTATTTTTTATTATTTTAAAAGTAAAAGAACAAAAACATATTAACAGACACAAAGTAGCATAAGAATAGTACAATCAAAACTGAGTTACAGACAAGGTGACAGGGAATCAACAATGGTTGTTGCATTACATATTGATAACTTTGAAGTGTACATTCAGGAACATAGATATAGACATGCAAAAT
>PVLD010036692.1:0-10793 GCA_004027595.1 Dinomys branickii
TGCTGCAAAGGCTGCTCCAATGATTCCTTCTCTTTGGGAGAATATCCCTTAAGCTTTCTGCTGAGATTTGTTCTTCTGTCTTCCCTTTTTTGGGTATCAGATTCAAAATATTGAGCAATAGATTCCCCAGGCAGTTCAGCAGGCAAAGGTCTGCTGCAGAGGCTGCTCCAATGACTTTTCTTTGGGGGAATGTCCCTTAGGCTTTCTGCTGAGAGTTCCGCTTAAAAGGCTGTACAGATGTTGGTTAGCTATTCCCTAGCTAGAGACCTGGGTGAGGTGTGTAGGACCGCTCCCCCGCCCTCCCGGGGTTCCCTGCAGGTATAGGGATGGATCTCCTCCCCCACTCGGTGGTCTGGTCGCGAGCGCAGATAGCTCACCAGTTTTCGGAGTCCCTGCAGGCAGGAAGGTTGCAAGGTGCCAGTTTTTGTGCTATGCTCGCGATCCGCCGCTCGCAGCCACTTGTTTCCTCGCGCTCTCCGGGTCTGGGGGAGGGAGCGGGATGCTCCGCTCCTATGCTGCTCACGCCGCCCTGGCCACGGACTGCCGGCTGCCGAGGGTCTAGGCTGCGCCGCCTGCCCGATGCGCGCGATATGTGAGACTGCCGGGCGTTGCCGCTGCTAAAAAGCCGATCTCTGTCGGGAGTCGCCGGAAAGCTGCGCCGGCTCGAGAGGTGGGAGGGACCGAGCTGGCTGTGCTCCCAGGTCGCTCAGACCCAGCCAAGCCCCCTCCCCGCACGGAGCGTCTCTGGCTCCCAGCATGTGGGGCTTTCCCATGTCTCGCCACGGCAGTTTGGGCCGCCCTACAGCATCTCCCCCGGCAGCTCAGAGAAACACGTTCAGTTTGATCTTCCCAGCCGAGGTCCCGGCATTCACGCTCGCCAAGTCTGTCTCGAGCTGGTGGTGTTTATCAAGGAGGATCGCTCCTTTGCTGCTCACCTGGTCGCCATCTTCCCGGAAGTCTCCTGGCATCAGTTGAAGGCTAAATTGTCCGGGAGTCTGTGACAGTGAGCCAATAATCTTTCTCGCTTGGAGTTCCTCAGCTGCTGTCATTTGTGAGAGTACATTTTGAGCAAACTTTTGCCTATTTCAAGCACTTGCATTTATACATGATGAAAAGCAGAGTCTGATTATCTGAGCACTGACCCTACAGGCAGATAGCCTGGATTCATAATCCACCCCTGCTGCTTGCCAGCTGAGTGCCCTTGAATCAGTTAGTCAGTTTCTTAGGGACTCTATTCTTATATGGACAATGGGGTAATAATGGTGCCTATGTCATGGGGTAAACTAATAAAACTAACGCATCCAGTGCCAAGCACTCAATAGGTGATAACTTACAGTATCCTTCTAAAACTCATGTAGAGCAAGTAGAGAGTATGATCCCTCTTTGAGATCTGGGGAAACCGAGGCATTGGATGCTGGTGCATAGTAATCTGTTGGTTATCAGTTGCTTCCTTCAATTCTACCTCATTTTCTTCAAGGCCTCAACCTCACTCTGGTCTGAGCCAGCATGAGCTGGCTTTTGGTTCTCCAGACTCAGGCACAGCTGGAAACAACAGCATGTATGTGTGTCCTCTGTGTGTTGGTGATTCTGAATGTGAGCTGGTGCAGGAGAAAATGGTCATGCCTCAGCACAAAGGCACAAAGCCATCCCATCAGCTGTCTTCCCAAGAGCTCTGGGCTCATCATGCAGCCTAGAAGCAGGAGCTCCTGGATTCTAGACTGCATCCTCCACACCCTCCCTTCCCTGAGTCACACTTGGCAGGTGCTCCAGTTCCTGCTCTCTCTCCTGGGCCCAGATGGTGCCTGTCCCAACCAATACACAGGCAAGCACTAACACCCCTGCCCACAGCATCTTCCAGAGACTGGGGTACACTCAGGTGATTTAGTCCTGATGATAATAGCTGTGGCATTTTCCTGTCTTTTGTTCTTTGTCTTCAAAATATGTCATAGGAGGAGAGAGAGAGAGAGAGAGAGAGAGAGAACATCATTGGAAGAATAAGAAATGGGGAAATGCAGAAGGGCATAGAACAAAAGGTGGGGAGGAGGATGTCAGGCCACAGAAGGCTGTTCTCTAGGAAAGCCCCTCAGTCATGTGGTGCCTGTAGCTGAGGAAATATGCCAGAGACTGGAAACAGAGCCTATCCATATGGCGGTAATAAGGACACTCATGTCATTAGTGCAGAAAAAGGAGGCATAGAGTGAAGCTCTCAGAGTGAGCTCTATTGATGGATCTCAGCAAGTGCAGGAAATGGCTCTGGCCACAAGGAAACAGTTTCAGTATGAAGGCAGCTGTGGGCCCTGGAGTGTGTGTCTGAGGGTGTGGCGGAAGTTGGGATCACAGGACATTGTGGTGGGCTTTCTCCCAGAGAGTGGAGACCATCATTGCTTTTCTTTTGCAGTCTTGCTTTTGACCCAAGGAGAGTTTCATCCTCCTCCCCTGTCTCCATGTTCCCCTGTCACTGATAGAATGGGAGCTGAGTCCCCAGCAACAGGCTGAGGCAAGGCACAGGGGCTGCATGACAAACAGGCTGAGGGCTTTGAGCTCTGGGAACTCCCAGTCTGGAGGGGGAAACAGCAACATCTTCAGAGAAAACAGCTTCATGGCAGAGTGGTGCCTTGCTGTACAGATGTGCTCACGCACTCTACAGCCTCAGGGACACCAATGCCACAGAGCAAGAATCTTGGTGACAACACTCAGAGGCATCTCAGGTACATGCTGCTAGAACACAGTGCCCCTGACATACTGACACACATTAAGAGATCTCTGAAAGACAAGGGTCCTTCTCCAAGGCCTAGGGACAAGGCCGTGGTTTGAGGTACTTAGATGGTCACAAAGAGCTGCACACTTGTCAGAGTGAGCTGCTGGACATAATGGCTGTGAAGCTTGCTCACACTGCCTGGGAGACAACTGGAGGCCTTGGCTGCTAAGCAACAACCTCCTGGGAGGGAGAGGTGGGTGCAGAGGCCATCTGGGGCCAGCACCTGTTCACTTGGGTGGGGCAAACTGCCCCTTAAAGGGGTGACCTAGGTGCTCCAGGAGAGCCCCTAAATAGCTTCTCTCTCAATTCCAACTTCTGCCTCATAGCCACATACACATGTCAGTGTAAGAGAAATACTTCCCTTGGCTTTGCAAAAGTACTTTTTTCATCTGCAGAGCCCTTCACACCTTGAGGTGAGTATGCAAGGCTGTTGCTGATATCAGCTGCCTTGATACCCAGGCCCTCTCAGAGCAGCCTTTTTGCAGGTCAGGGAATTCCTGGGGGAATGCTGCAGGAAGGAAACATGTGAAAGTGTGGGTCATTCCTTAGACCTCTTCTCTGAAGCTCGTAAGCATTGGAGGAGAGCAGAGTAGACCATTCTAGAAGTGCTGACAGGGCCTGAGAAGCACTGCTTCAGGGCTGACGTATCTTTAGGAGGGACAAATGCTCATGGGACAGATGGCTGTGGACTCAGGATGTGTTAAGTGACAGGGTCTTTATATTTTTAGACACAAATGATGAATGGCTTCACGATGTTAGAAGGAGGCAGAGTGCCAGCACATGGCCATTTCTTCCAGTGTCAGGGTGTGGGGTGGCAATGGCCAATTAGACCAAGGCCATTCCCCTTTATTCCTTGCTCACAGAATGCTAGTTTGTGCAGTGCCACTGTGTCTAGACTCTGAGGCAACTAGAGTAATTCTTTTTTTCACAATTGACAGGTACCTTGTGACCCAGTTTTAAGCAATGAGGTGCAAGAAGGTCATGATAGAGGAATGCTCCTGAGAAGGACAGAGTGCCCCAGGAACACAAGATGCTTTATCTCTTCCTTGCTTCCCATTTTAGGTGCTGATACGCACCCACTGGGGGCTACATTGGTCATTCTGAGAGCATGAGGCAGCAAACTGGAAGATAAAGGTATGCTGGAGGACTGTGCAATTGGAAGGTCTTTGCTGGCCTTGTGAAACAGCTGAGCCAACCCTACAGTGACCACCTTCACGCTACTTGTTAAGTAAGCAATAGGCATATGCATGGCATAAACCGCTGTTAGATTTTCTCTTATACTAAAATATATCCTAACTGCTATTTCATACTGATGTTGGAAATTGGACACCAGAGTAGATAATCTGAAAATGTCTACTATAAATTCTGCTAGGTAGGAAATGCAAATCTTTTTCTGCTTACAAGAAGTGCTGAGTGCTGAGCCTTAATGACACCAAATTTATTTGTATACTGATTATTTGTTGGATTTCACTGGGAGTGAGCTGAGAACAGCAGAAAGGTCATTGGACTAGTGTCCAAAGAGCCAGATTTTGGTCTCAACTGTGATCTGGGGCTGCAGTTCCTTCTCTTCCCAGAGGAAACAAATGGGGTTTAAATAGAGTCAAATCAGTGTCTTCTCACATTCAACTGGGCATTGATCCAGGACCTTTTCAGCCTGAATTGTTGTTTCTTTTTCTTTCTTTTGCCATTGAAAGTCTTTACTTCTTAAAATCTATAAAATTCATCTTTTAATAAAGTATCTTTAATGTGAACTAATGATTTATTTTAGTGGTAAAAGAAATAAATGAGAGAAGAGCTTAAACCAGTTTTCCATTGTTTATTGAAGAGTTTGAGAATATATATTACATCTATATAATTTTAATTGATCCCTGGTAGAGAATTGAGAGAGCTTCCCTCCCTTAGTAGAGTTTATGTTGGGAAACACTGAAATAGAAAGCTTTAAGATTCCTTCCAGCACTAACATTCTAATTCTAAGTAGAAAAACATGCTGGCATTTTTGCCAGAACAGACAGCCATAATGGCGGCCTTGGCTAGTTGTTTTCGTTTCTGCAGGTCAGGGCAGAAACACTCAGAACAGGAACTGGGATGGCGTCCCAGCTTTATGCTTGTTGTTCAAGTTCACACTGACTTTCTGGGTCAGGGAACTCTTTGCCAGGGCCAGGCCTCACTCATGACCCTGAATGAAAATCTGAACACCTTATTCTATGAAAACAAAGCAGAAATATCCAATGTAAGAACGCTTTCAGAGCCTGGTATTTGGGAAGCCATTTCTGAAGCCCTTCTAATTCCTGTCACAGTAGAACAAGATCAGTGGCTGAGAGTCAAATTGTCAAATGATGGAAGACTATTTGTTGAGCTCTGCTATAGGCTTAGTACTGTGTGAAGATGTGACCCTTCTTGTCTTGTATTTTTTTATACCTGTGATCTAGAGAAGTTAGTATTACAAGAGACCAACTCTCATTTCTTTGGACAAGAGGAAAGCAGTTGACAGTTACATAAATACACAGACATAATTATTTTCTTTTGGAGTGGGGCTGCTCTCCAATTTGATTGAATCAGACATGATTAGCCCATCTCAATGACTGTTGAGGCTTCTTCCTTTCAGGGTAGTCTCAGAGAGCCTCTTATCCTGAATTGCCTTGACACAAAACCCACAGCTGAGTTCTGAAAACAGAGCCCATGTCCCCAGTGCATTCCTGTGACAGTTTGGGAGTCCTTTTTTTTTTTCAGGAAGCCAAAAATCCAATCCATCCCAGTGCAGGAAATGCATACTTTATCCAGAGCAGCTCGGTAGAAGACATTCTGTAAGCTGTGCTGTATGTTGGTTTGCCAATGGCTTGAGTATATCCCCAAATTTTTATGTGCTGGAACGTTGGTTGTGAGTGTAATAGTCCTGTGGTGGTGGAGCCTTTAGGTGATAATTAGGTCATGGAGACATCAATCACCCTTGTTAGGAATTCATATAGTTCTCAAAAGACTGGGTAAATTCACTTAAAAGTGGACTGTTATAAAAGAAGGACACATCTGCCATCAGTCACCAGTTCTTTCTTGGCAGTGTCAGTCTTGCACTCCTGGGACATCAAAGTTGCATTGAGATCTGTGATGAAAAGAGATGGGAAACAATGACTTCCCCAACTTGGTTGACTTATTGTCCCTTGGGTTCTGGATGGCTGTACTTGTTGCTGTCATAATACCCATATTATAAAATCAGTTTTACTCATGTTGCTCTTTACCTAAATGGAGTTACTGATTTTGCTTACAGTTTGACACATCTGAATCCTTCCTCATCTCTTGATTTCTTGCACATGTGCATACCTTTTCTGTATGGGGCCATTTCCCTTTCCACTTCTCTGCCACATTGTGACAGAGGCAAGAGGACCCTTGCCAAACAGCAATGCCATGTTGTTTAGATTGTCCAGCCATTAGAAATATGAACCAAACATGCTTCTTTTATTTTATACATTACTTGCTGTCAGGTATTTTATTATAACAACAGAAAACAGACTAAGACTGGTATGACTCTCAATCAAGAAGACAAAGCTGGCTGACTACACATACATTTTTTTGTGATGAGGGATGTCTTTAGAAGAAAAGAGAAATGAGTCAGAAATAGAACTAGACTCAAAGAATGCTGCAGTCAACAGAGGCCGGTATGCCATCCTTCTATGTGACAAAAGATTGCCTGATAATGACGCTAGTGGCAAAGAAAGTAGACTGAGGTGGAGAAAAGGAGACAGACCAAATCTGAGCTCCTAGATATAGGCAAAGCCTTATATTTAAGGGGTCTAAAATGAAGAAAACTCACATTTTCATTAAAATATTATAGAACATCCAGTGAAGCACAGATGTGGTTCAAAAAGTGTGGCTTTTTTTATCAGGGAGACAGGCAGAAAGGAAAGTCCCAGAAAATTTAGAAAGGTCAACTAAATCAAAAGCCAAAGAAACTAAACTCAGAGATTGAGAAAGATGATGATAATAAATGTGCTTTATAGATACAGAGCACTGAGTAGTTTCTAAACCATCACGAGCTCTGAAAAGCACACAGTATGTACTCCAAATGCAGCATCAATGCTGCAGAGCACTGTGGGACTATGAGCTCTTTCTTCGAATATTGTATGTCTATGAATGCAATGTAGGGTTGCATTAGCTTTTGGGAGGCATCTCACTTCAAAGAACATTGCCACAAAGTTCCCATAGCATTGGTAGGTTAAATATTGTTATTTATTAGTATACCATTTCAGTTGCAAAGAAATATCCAAGATCAAAAACCCAGTCACAGAATTGAGAATGGAATACATGACTTCTGAAGTCAAGTTCCTTCTACCACAGTATCATCCAGTTATCTGTTGTTTTTCAAGTATCTTTTCTTTCTTTGTTTCCTTCTTTATGTTATATCTATTCATTTATCTATTCAATAAACATTCATTGAGCTCCTTTTATGTGGCAATGTTTTGTGTTCTAGAGATAAAAATATCACCTTAATGATTTCCCAGGCTTTTAGGTCAAAAGAGGTATCACCACAATCTGTATCTGAATTACTCACAGTTCTCCAGACAATCAGAAAAGGTAGGGTGTGTGTGTGTGTGTAGAAATAGAGAAATGAGGAGGAGGGAGAGATAAAGAGAAGAGAGAAAGACAAAGACAGAGATACAGAGAGAAAGACAACATCCTATATTTGGTTCCTAGCCCCTTTCTCTGTGCTTTTCCTTTCTCTCTGCCTCCCAGATTCCATGAATTGAGCAGCTTTTTTCCATCATACCCTTCTAACGTGATGTTTATGCCTCGCAGCCAGCAGGCCATAGCCTAAACCCTCTGAAACTGTGAGTCAAAATAAACCTCTCCTCCTTTAAGTTGCAAGTGTTAGGTAGTTTGTTCCACAAATGGAAAAGCTGATCAACACCAAAACTTGGTACCTGAGAACTGGGGTTATTGCTATGTCTATGTGATTTGGAAATGTTTTGAATTAGTTTGCATTGCCCACATGGTACTTGTTTTACAGACATGAAGAATGCAAAAGTTGTGGGGTACTGAAAGCTTCCACACAGATTTCATAGGAAGGCCTCGGAATGTAGGCAAAAATATATGACAGAATCACAGACCGTGCTGCTAACTCCTGAGAAGTCAATGCATGAAGCTATCAGAGTGAAGCCAGAGCTACAGTGAAGACCCCAGGAATTGGAGATGTTAAACACAAGAAACGTCTGCCAAGGAAAGCTTCTGTCAGGGTGTGGACCCAGCCCAGGAGAGAGGTCATGTGGACTGCAACCAGCAAAGACATAAGGGCAGTTTCCCAAACCCTCTGCAATCCACCTCCCACCAAAATATGCCATGTTTATCAGATGTGGAGCTGTGGGGCCTAATATTTGCCCTGCTGGGTTTAGGTCTTGCTTAGGCCAAATTGTATTCTATCCCCTATTCCTCCCTTTTGGAATGAGAATGCTTCCCCTGTGCCATTTTATCTGGGGAATATGTAACTTTTTAAAAAAGAAGTTCACATCTAAGATTGCCTTGAGTCTCAGATGAGACTTTGGATTTAGATTTTTAAACAGTGTTGGTACTACTGAGGCTTTGGTGAAGTAATTGGTGCATTTTCAGTTGTAGGCGGAAAGTTACATTATGGTAGATGGAATTATTACTTTGTTATTGTCTCTGGAGATTGTAGCTTAAGATGTGTTTGGGCATCGAGCTGACAAAGGGTGGACTTTTGATGATTAAACTTCATTATCAACTTGATTGGTTTGACGAATTCCTGGGAGATTAGCAAGGCACAATTCTCTGTGTGTCTGAGTGAATCATGGTAATATGACTTGGGGACTATGTCTGATCTCTGGCCCCTTCCTCTCTGGGTTCTTCCCCTGATCTCTGCTTTGCAGATGCTTTGAGTTGAGCAGCTTTCATTCACCATACCCTTCAAACATGATGTTTTGGCCTTGAAGCCAGATGACTAAGGACTGAACTTTCTGCAACTGTGAGCCAAAGTAGATCTCTGCTATAGGTGCTTTGCCTCAGCAGTAGGAAAGCTGATCAATGCTCCCACATTTCCAACACATACCAGTTCTCTCTTGGCAGTGTCAATCTTGCACTCTTGGGATGTCAAAGTTGCACTGAGATCTGTGATGAACAGAGATGGGAAACAATGACTTCCTAAATTTGGTTGACTTATTGTCCCTTGGGTTCTGGATGGCTGTACTTGTTGCTGTCATAATACCCATATTATAAAATCTATTTTTCTCATGTTGTTCTTTACCTAAACGGAGTTATTGATTTTGCTTAAAGCATGACCACAAACCTCAAAAGGGCACACTAATCACATAGCAATCCTTTCTAGGAAACTTGTTATTTTCCGTGCGATACAACTATTTTGTGTTTTCTTCTCTTTCTTCAAACCCCCATTTCTTCCCCTCCTTACTTTCAAGTATGTCCTTCTCATTCTTTGTTTAGAAAGTGGAATAAATAACATGGACTCTCCATAACTTCAACACTAGACCACCAGATTTACCTCCTCTCATTTCTATGTTGTCAAATTGTAACAGACACTTGCCATGTCTCATCTTTCTGATTCTCTCAGGAACATTTGATACAGTTGGTCCCTCCTTGCTTCTTAAAATATTTCCATTTCTCACTTTCCATGACCCAGATTTTTCTGTCTTCTACTCAAGTTCTATGAAGGAAACTTCAAGGTTTAGTCCTACATAGCTCTCTGTCTCTGTCTCTGTCTCTGTCTCTGTCTCTGTCTCTGTCTCTGTCTCTGTCTCTCTGTCTCCTCTCTTCAGGTTCTCAGTGTATTGCCCAGACTGGCTTTGAGCTCACTATGTAGCTTAATAATAATTTATGCTTTTCCTGTCTCTGCCTCCTGAGTGCTGGGATTACAGATGTGAACACCACACCCAGCTGTAATTTTCTCTTCTTTATGTATACCCACACTCCTTAGGTAATCTCATTTAGTCTTGTGACCTCCTATATTCCAGCTTTACATCTCCAGCCCAGCCTTTGCTCCTGACCTCCAAGCTCATAATTATCCTTGCTTAGTGGTATTCATTTGGGTTTTCCAAGAACCCAACTAGATCAGATGTGTAAGAGATTTCTTGAGGGAAACACTTAGAAAGCAAAACAGGAAGGGAAGAGCTGGCGCAGGCAGGACAAGGTTACAGATAGTGGTGTGGGTTTGATGTCATGAAAGGAGAGGGGAAAGGGGAGAGACGGGTAGGAGGAGTCTGCAATTACAGCATAGTTTCAGAAGATGTTCAGGCAGGCTAGGAAGTGCTTGAACTAGAGTTTCCTATCAGAGTTGTCCACAGTTCTTGCAGGAGTGGACCTGCTTTAGTGATCCTACTGTATTGAGCCTGTGGGAAATGTGGTTCCAGTGTGAAGTATAGAAGTTGGTTCCACAAATCTGTTTTGCTTCCATCAGCAAGAGACCTAGGTGGCACATTATCTTGGCCCCAGCACTATTGTCTCTTCATGAACTTCTAGTAGACATCTCAAGCTTAACATAGAAAAAACCAGAAACCTAATATTACCACCTCGACATTCTTCTTAAGTTTTCATCACCTTAAAAAATGGCCTCACTTTCTTCCAGATACGAAATTTCAAAACTCAAAACTCATTCTTGATTTTATACCCTATCTCCTACATCTGAGTGAAAAGTAAGTTCTACTGCCCTTACTGCCCAAATCACAAACCATTTCCTTCTATTTCCATTGTCACCATCTTGTTCCAAGCCTCCATTCTGCGTCCTTCCAAGTGCCCTCTCCACCATTATCTGACCATCTGATAGTGAATGTAATAGCCCAAGAGAACCTTTGCAAGGTCCCTGAGAACATGTCACATGCCTTTACTTCACCGGCCTCCCGTTACATTGCCTTGCTCCGCACTGCCTTTGTGAGCAGGTCCTGCCCACTTCTCCATGCTCGTTTGGGTCCAGGCACGCACCCATCCTGTGTGCTCTGCAGATATCCTCCCACCGGCCCTGGAGTCTTCAGATACTCTTCCCACTCTCCTCACACCACTCCCTTCTTCTCGTTCTTTAGAGATC
>PVLD010036693.1:0-10793 GCA_004027595.1 Dinomys branickii
AGACCTGGCATTGATGAGATTTTGAATAGTGAGAACAAGTTCAAAAGAGACGTTGGCCCTTCTGAACTTGGAGGAGTTCACAGTCATAGGCTGAGATCCAGTCCTACCTCCATGCCAGTTTTCTCACCAACATTAGCCTCAGTGATCTCATTACATGGAAATAGTTGCAGTATTTGGAGAAATTGACAGACACAGCATTTAGCCCGATACCTGGTGCACAACAACCACTCAACAAACATTAGTTTTGCATTTCCTCACTGGAAAACCAACAGGGAGAACGAAACAGCCTCTAACTTCCAGAGATGGGCCTGGCTGTTCTCTGAATGCAAATAATTTCACTAAGTATCACGAGTAGACAGAGCAGCTCTGTGACTGTGACGGAGCATGACAAAATAAGACTGTTCAGTAATCTCAAGTGAGCACAGACAAAAACATCCAAGCACACTCCAAACCAGGAGTGTGACCCGCCACACCCCTCTGTGCTTCGTCTCACCTAACTCTGCCTCCTTCATTTCACAATTATTAAGATTCTTATGACAAAATTATTCCCACTTTCAGTTAGTATCTAACCCATGGAACACCCTCACTTCCTTGCAAGTATTCTAACAGCATGTAACACAAGAGCAAGTCATATAATAAGTCCTTTTGAGCACCCTCTGATTGAGATGCCTTATGATTTCCCACAGTGTGTGGTCTCGCTGCTTGTAACGAGCAAGTAAGTGGGATTTTACATGGATCCAGATGGGCCCAGGTTGTTGCAGCTTTGGTGCAGGACATTAACAAGCTAACTGGCTGCCTATCCAACCTCTTTTAGAAGCCTAGCCATTCAGGGCATCATCTTTTGCCTACAGCATCAGAACTAGGAGTGTGTGAGCAATACATTACCTCCCCCTGCACCCTTGTTCAGTAACAGGGTCCATAGGTGACTCCCAGTGTGAAACATGCTACTAACCTGAGTCCCAGTCTTGCCCAGACATTTTAGAGAAGCGTGGATGCCTAAGTCCTAATCTTAAAGATTCTGATTTAATTGGTCAGGGAGCAGCCCGGGCCTCAGGCTTGTGGGAAGGACATCCATGTGTGGTTGGGATTTTATCTGTCTGATAGCATCATTGGTCTCGAGTCAGACAGGGGGAGGAGATTTGGATGAGCAGCCAATAGTCTTTGCTTTCTTTTGTTTTCAGGTGGGCCCTCGGAAGGCAAACTGATCCCGGGAGATCAGATTGTAATGATCAATGATGAGCCGGTCAGTGCTGCACCCAGGGAGCGGGTCATTGACCTGGTCAGGTAGGTGACTCCTCCAGTGCCCCACCCATTTCAAAGGCTGTTGAACAGCTCATCAGCTACAAGAAGAGCTTCCTGTGGGCCAGTTTAGGGCAGAAGCATCAGCCTATAAATTTACATCATTGAAAACACTGCCGACACTGAATTCTCATATAAAAACACATGCTCCATAGACACATTGCTTAATTGTCTGCTCTCTTAACATTAAGGATCCA
Source organism: Dinomys branickii (assembly GCA_004027595.1). Classification (NCBI taxonomy): domain Eukaryota; kingdom Metazoa; phylum Chordata; class Mammalia; order Rodentia; family Dinomyidae; genus Dinomys; species Dinomys branickii. Next base: position 1,497 of record PVLD010036693.1, read on the forward strand.
TATGTTTCAGCTTAAAATCGTCAGGATTCCTATTTCCATTGCTATCTCCAAAGGTTGCATTTTTTTTTTCCCTCTACAATTACTAACATATTGATTTTCCTTAATCAGGGAGATGAAAATCCAATGCCTAAATTCAGCATTAAGTGACGAGTCAATTTATATACGTAATCTCATGGATACATAAACATACAGTTCACTGATTTTTCTCTTACTTGACTGCGTGACTCATTACTGAATTTTCAAATCATCGAAGGAGGCAAAAGGATTTTTAGGTTGGAGCTAGGACAAGGGCTTGGTTTATTGGTTTAGTTTTACTGTGAGTATTAGTCAGTTCTGCCACATTCTTAATTGTTCACCCGAAATATATTGTGCGATTTAAATATATTGGTCAACAACTGCTCTGGAGGCATCCAAGCTATTGCTTTACAAAGTATAAGTCCAACATCTACAGATGTTCCAGTATTTTAGGTGAAGCCAGAAGTCTAGATGTTAATGTGAAATCCTCTCCAGAGTAAATGTTAGCTCAATTACTTTTCAAAAATTGTGTGTGTGCATGTGCGTGTGCGTGTGTGTGTGTGTGTGTGTGTGTGTGTGTGTGACAGCTATGGCTGGATTCAGACGCAGCCTGTGACCTCTGCTTTATAGAAATAAAGAACTTCTTTTTTTCCTCTTTTCCTTGATATACATCAATATCCTTTAAAAAGCCCACTGGAGTTTCTCAGTGAATTTAGGGCAAAGGAGTCTTTAGAAGTTATCTAAATTAAAGCTAGGCCTATGATAAGGACAGATCCACTTGTACTAGGAGGATGTTAGGGGAACAAAGAGGTATAGCATTTGTCTTTTACAAACTGGTCTCAAACAAGACTGAAGTAGAAGTTGAAGCTGTAAGAACACTTGAAATTGAGAAGACGATCTTCTAAAATGTATGCTCACTCTAATAAAAAAGTACTCTCCTTTGGGAAAAGCATTAAGTGGAATGTTTTTAGGGCCTTCTGCAGAAAGTTTCTTTCTAAAACCTAGCTTGGCTTCCACTTCATAAAGGAGTCATGGATGGCCCGGTGCCCATGAGAGAACATGGAGAATGGTAAGAAGACAGCGATATAGAAAGAGAGAGGCCTCACATTCAGGGGGCAACCATCCCAATTTTAGCACTGGAAAAGGCTCTGTTCCAAGAAAACTTCTCCAGTCCCAAGATGGTTGGGGGCTAAAACAGTCTGAACATTAGAGTGTCCTGCCCCCAAATGTATGTTTTAGAACCTAAAACCTATTACCATAGTATTAGCAGGTGGGGCCACTAGGGAAATGATTAAATTGTGAGGTAGACCCCTCAGGAATGGGTTGCTGCCCTTACAAAAGAAGTCAAAGTGAGTTGCCTTGCTCCTTTTGCACATGAGAATGCTGTCTGGGTGAAATGGAGCTGTCTCCAGACATCAGGTGTGTTGATACTTCTAAGTCTCCCAGCCTGTGAGCAAGAAATTTCTGTTATTAATCAATTACCTGATCTAAGGTATTTTAGTGACATCTCCACAGCTGGCTGGAAAAGTTGGACCTTTCTTCATCAGACCTTTCTCCTCTTCCACAGGAGCAGGCAACAAGACTTGTGTCCTGTTTGCCCTGCATCAGGCATGTGACCTAGGAATGCCTCAAAACTTTCCATGGGCCAGGGGAGCAAGGATAGAGAGAGCATGTACTTGCAAACTTTGGGGAGGAGCTGCAGTGTTATCATTTGAAATCTCTTCTATCTTGAGGCATGTGTGGGTGTCAGCAGGGACATACCTCATCCAGTCCAGCTCTCAGCCTTACCTTGATTTGCAGCCTGGAGTGCCATATTTGGCTCCAATGGCAGAATCACATTTTGTTCTGCCTTAGGCATATGCCTCTGTGATTAGTTTCATTGATTTCTGTGCTTGAAGAATGATAAAAGAAATCATATATCTGTGTTTGGGTTAGCTGTGACTGAACTGCCTGCTGTAGGATGGAGATAGAGAAAAAGTTATCTCAAAGTGTGATCATTTCTTAACAATCTTACCTGGGGCATTTAGAAAGTTTTTCTTCAGCAAAAGGACTTTTTCCTTATGTGTTAATGCACCATGGAAGAAAATGGCATTTCTAAAAACAAGGTACTTCCAATAAAACTCTGTATGTAATGGAATAAATGAGCCATTTAAAAGAGAACCTGGAAGCAACATTCAGCTTGCCACACACTTTTGCAAAACCCATGAACTAGAAAGGATTTTACCATTTTTAAAAGGTTGAAAAATAGTATTTTTGACACCTGAAAATCATGTGAAATTCAAATTTTAGAATCTGTAAATTTAGTTTTACTGGAAAGCAGCTACAACCCCCACTTACCTGTTATCTAAGGGTGCTTTCTCCTTGTAAGGATGGAGTTGAGCCCAGGCCTTGTGGCGTACCAAGGCTATAATGCTATCAGGCTCTCTGCAGATAAAAACTGGCCAGCTTCTACAAAATAGTCTAATTGGTTTGTTTTTCCTTCAGTTAGGTCAAACTTAGACTGAAACCCCACATAAGGTACTCAGAGACTTTCCTCTATGGTAATTAAAATTGTTGTGAGATTCTCATGTGCTTGATAGAGAGATGGTGATGTTTTAAATGGATTGAAATTAAACACAGGGGGGCTGGGGATATAGCTCAGTGGAATAAGCGCCTGCCTAGCAGGCGCAGGGTCCTGAGTTCAATCCCCAGTACCACCAAAGGAAAAAAAAAATTAAACACAGGCATGCTTTCTACTGTTTCTTTGGCTATTCCCTAAATCTTCTATTTGAGAAGATGGGTTGATCCTGTGATAAAGGTGTGTGGAAACTGTCCTATGCATATGTATTTTTTTGCTATGAAATAAAACATGAATAATGAAAAGGGAGAAGTAGTAGGTGAGGGGACCTTGGTGGGGAAAAGCACAGCAGCATAGGGCTGGCTTCCTCAGGAGCAGGGGGGCAGGATTCGCCTCTTGCTTCTGTCTGCTTTCTTCTTCCTTCCTTCTTTCTTTTCTCCTTGATGAAAAAGCAGATCACTGGGGGAATTACAAGAAAGCGATCTGCTTGCAACTGGACAAAATGGGGTTAATTTGGGGTAGCCGAGGCTTTCAGTCTTCTAAGCCAGGAGGAACAAGCAAAGGAATGATGCTGAAAGAAACAAAAAGGGCATCTTAACCTGTAGGAGTCTTTAATTGGTAGAAGTATGAGATATACAGATCACTTCTCTTACTCCAACCTTGATTCTTTCTTCCTTGTGCTGGGTCTGAATATCCAAAGTATAACACACATGAAAATATATCTTTTCCCATCGTGAAGCTATAAACTCCCCACCCATATTTCTACCTTCTTCGCTTCAAGACGCTAGTGAAAACAAAGCATTGCCAAGACACAGGAGAGTCCACGATGACCAAGATGTACTCCTTATCTTCAAGGAATCCAAAATTTACCTCTTCTACAGATTACCACACTATTATACTGCATGGTGGCTTTGCTTGTAGAACCAAAATCCAAGACAGAAATCTGAAGGCGATCCTCAATTTTCCCCTCCCTCAGTTTTCCCACCCAGCCATCTATTCTTCTGTGCACTTAGTGGGAAACAGCAATATAAAATATTTCTGTTTTTCTACTATCACTACCTTCAGCTATGAGCTATTAGGCATTCCTTCCCTGTCTGCTACCATCATCGTGGGCAGAACCCATAGGCACTCTCGTTTGCTAATGTCCTCTTTGTACCTCCAACTTCATTCCATTTAAGTTCCATTTTCTCTTCCCTCTCTAATGTACAGGTCAGGCTCAACCTGAGGAGTGTAGAGTGGTGGTGGGATTTGGTCTTCAACTCCTTTTCAAACATAATGAGTGCTGTGGTTTCTATCTAAAATATCCCCCATATGCAAAAAGTACAATCACTAATCTATGGCCCTACTAGGAGATGTTGGAACTTTAGGCGGTGGGATGTAGTGGAAGGAAGTTAGGTCACTGGCATTATGCCCGAGGAAGAAATACTGAAAACTTGGCCTTTTCCTCTCTCTGCTTGCTGAATTTCCTGAAGTGAGCATACCCTTTCTGCTTTGCACTCCTGCCATGGGACACTGCTACCATCACCCTAAAACAATGGGGTCAAGCAACTGTGGAATGAAACCTCTGAAACTTTGAGCCAAAATTAATCTTTCCCACGTGAAATTGATTTTCCGGGGTATTTTTCACAGCACTAGAAAGCTGATGCAATACTGCATACAGTACAATGCAATACTGCAGGTACATGAAGTGCCCTTTTCTTTTGGTAGGTCCAGCCCCTCTGTGGTGGAGAAATAGGAGAATCGAGGTCTTCTTGCTTTAATGCCCACTGTGAGTGCCCTCTCTTGGCAGACTGTATTGTTTCCCTGAGTAGCATTGGCTGCAGATGCCCTTCACATTACATACCTGTGTGCTGGCTGCCTTGTGAAGCTCATATATGGTGACAGAAAGCAAGGGCACTCAGAGAGTCACCCCACTGCACATTGCCAGCCGTGGGAGTTCTGGCTTCAGCTCTTTCACTTTCTTGCTGCTAGTTTTTCTGATCAGCCCTCTGGGATAATGCAGCAGCTACACCAGCTACTTTTCAAGATATCCACTTGACCTTTCCCCAGAGAGGAAGAAGTAAACCATCACCACATCACTATCCTTCTGAAAATGCAATAGTTCTTTCTCCCATCCATTCCCAGTCTTCTAATAAAGACTAAGGAAGCCGAAGGAAGAGGGTTAGGTGGGAGATGAACGTAGCAGAGCACATTGTGCCTCCTATTTGACAGTTCTGGGAGAATCCTACTTGTTTTAAACTCACTCTAGAATGTAGCCTTAAGATGTAGTCTTAGGGACAAAGACACATATTTACATCAGCACTGTAGCTCTATGTAGAGTCAGATGACCTGAATTCCAAGTTCCAAGAAAAGAGACACCTTGGCTGTGCTGCTCCTGCTATTACCCAGTGCAATGCTGGGCTCAAAGAGGTACTTAATAAAAATTTGTTAAATAGGCTTTGCAGAATGCTCTTTTGATTGAAAACAACAGATGCACATGGGTTCCTCCAAATTCTCCTTTAGCTCTAAAGAGTACAAGTTTGAATATCAGCTGGTGAATCCACACCTCAGAAAACATTCATTTTGCTTCACTTCTTTATCAAACATTGCTACACACCTATTCATTATATAGGGTAAGGAGCAAGGCACTGGCTACACAGGGATCAGTGAAACCAGTGCTAGCCTTTGGAGCACTTACAGTCTGGACCACTGTGAAAAATAACTTCAATTAAAGTTGTCCTTAAGACAGACAAGCCTCTATTTTAAACACACTGAGAAATTGTCACTTTTAAAGAATTTTTGTATTGGTTAAAAATAGAGACTCTGGATACTATTGAAATGGTAAGCCTGTGTCCCTAAAACATGTCCCCTTTTAATCCAGGGTGATACATTTATCTTTATAAAAGCTAACAAGGTTCTTTATTTTAACCAAATAAATCTAAGTAGAATGTTAACCACTGTTTTCAAACTTTGTAGGTCAACAATCTGAAATAACATATTTTTCATTAATGAAAATATTCATGCATTAGAAAACTTTCTTGTTCATTCCTATAAGTTTAGTCATCTGTCTGCCATAATGTGTACTGACCTAAAAATTTAGCTCTTGTAAAATAATCCCCTTTTTACTAGGCTCCTCAGCCAGTATGCACTTTAATGTCTACATCTTACACAAGATAAATTCCCCTTCTGTTTAATAAAATATCCCACTTCCTTAGCCACTGAGGAAATTCAGAAAAACACTCACCATTTTAATAACACTGTAAAATTCTCTCTTTAAAAATTGGCATCCATTTGCTTACCTAAATGGTTTAATCTTACTTTGTTCTTTCTTTCCCCATTGCAGCATTTTCTCATGGGATCATTTTTTTGGTTTCCAGATACATTTGTGTTTCTTGTGGATTATTTTCCTTATCATTTGGTTGCTGTGTTATAGAACTTTATTATTTTTTCTTGAGAAAATTAAAGAGCTTCTTGGAGGCCAAGTTACTGTTATAGTAACCACATTTAGATTTTTTCATGTAGTCTCCAAAAGAACTACAATGGCTGCACTGAAATGGGATAAGTTCCATTCATTTTGTAGTTTTCTAAGTTGTTCATTTTAACTCATACTTTATAATGGTTGACAAAAACATCTGTGAAGAATCCATGCTCTGGCACATTGTTATATCCTTTAAAACTATGCAAGGATAATTCTCTTTAGCTTTTCACAATTAGATAAATTAATTTAAAAATAACCTCCCACACTTTATTTTTTTAAGTCTGGAGTATAATTTCTCAGAGAAACATTATGAATCATGCCTTATCCCCTGAGGCTAGCCAGCCTAATTAAATTCAGCAGACTTCAACAAACAGTTATTAAGCATTAAATATGTAGATCATGTAAGACACTAAATATGTGTATACACAAACATGATTTCTGCCCTTATAGAGGATAGTTCTGATTATTGTATCATATGACTGTGCAAGGCTGGTGGAGAGGATAGTATTTGGTAGAAAGGATTGGTGGATATGGATTGTAGGTTAATGAAAGTAGTTATGGTGGTAAAGGGTAGCAGTCAACACTTCATGGAAGAGCAGGTTTGCAAAGGAAAAACATTGTAAAATGGATCTTTCCTTTTCTTAGAAACCAAACACTCTCCTGGGGAACACTCACTTTCCAACCTACAGATACAGAAAAATTTATTGCCTAGGTGGTGGCCCTAAGCCATAACCTCAAAATTATGTCCAGCAAGGCAGCAATATAAATATACTGGTTCATATTAGACTGTACACATTGGCCTTTTTGGATTAGAGATCCATTTAAAAATCTGGTAAAGACCATGGAATTCTGCTTGCATTTAGAAAAATGAACGTGTATAGAAGATTCTACATATATGAGAACATTTCCCACTAAAACCAGTCCCAGTAGTAGAGACCTAGCGACAGCCTTTGAAAATGCTTCCTTCCTTCCTCCCTCATGCTCACTACTGGAAGTTAACACTGAAGGGTCAAGGACATAAACTCAGTCTTGGCCTTTCCAACACATCAATGGAATATCAGCATCTCCCATCCCATAAAAAAAGGTGAAACTAGATACTAATGCCCCCTTGTACCATCCTGTGTAATAGAACAACTATCCCTCAATCTGCTTTATTTCACTACCTGAATTGATTATTCCTACTTATCTGATCAATAAGCACTGTTATAGCTATGGCCATTTAGTCATGAAAGGAGGCCCACATCTCTCACATGTCACCACATCTGTATTAATTCCCTGGGTTTGAAGAGCTATTCGAGGGAGTAGGGTAGTAGGGTTTTCTAATAAGAAAATAATTGTAATGAGAAGTAATAATAAAGATAGGATGATAATGTTAGCAAGTTGGAAGAATAAGAGGTTCTCTGCTTGTATCCTCAATAGCAACAATTCAGGCAGGAGGTTGTAAAACTCTGGTGGAGGTCAAGACCAAGGAAGATAAATTTTGAGAAGGCAGTACCACCTATCCCCAGGTGGTAGGTTCATGGTACCTGATACAGACCCAGAAATAGCTATTTTCCTATAGACTTGGTTACAGTCCTATCTATTTGACCATAATCCTACCACCAGCTGCGTCTTTCAACAGACCAAGGAAGAGTCATACCTACTTGTTTTTGTACACCAGATATACCTACCTCAGTTCCAGATTACAGCCCTGAAGTGACTTCTCTCAGCCAATCTGGGAGCAGTCCTGCCTACCTAGGGCCCTGCTATAGCATAGGCCCATAAGTTTGATGAACTTTGTCCCATAAATCCTTTGACCACCCTATAAGTCTGCTCTAGCCCCCTCTCAGCCTCAGTATGGGGGTAGTCCTGTGTACTCAGGGATTTCTGGGAAGCACATCTATCTGTGGCCCTTCATGGTAGGCCTACCAGCTCTAAACATGGATCTTAAACTGGCATTGTAACATAGCTCCAGATCCTCTCAGCCATGGTCTGGAGTGGTTCTGCCTATTCAAAGATAAAGAGGAATAAATGTTCATCTGTATCTCTTGGAAGCAGGCCAGTATACCTCTGTCCAGCTTCACATTCTGCAGCAGCTCTGCAACTTGATTCCTGTCACGCTTATCCATGGCCTAGAAGTCCTGCCTACCCAGGGACCCATCAAGTTATATGGCTGTCCATGCCACTGAAGGGAGCCCTACAAAGCTCAATATCTGCTGTGAATCCTGAGATAGTCCAGTGACTCACCTCCAACCTCTCTCAGTATGCTCTGGGGCCAGTTCTGCTTACTCATGGACATATTAAATGACCTAGAAAGAACCTTACCAAGGATCTTTTGAGAGTCATATCCATCTGAACAACTAATAATTAGCTCATCAGTGAACCCAACTATGTACCAGAAATGGGCCCATTCTAAGTACCAACCCAATCAACCAGTGTCCTAGAAGTCAAATCCTCCCAGGGACCAGAAGACATACACACAACCTCAAGGTCCTGGTCACAGCTTGCCAACCATGGATCAGACTGCAGATCCAGCAGTAGTGACAGTACCCAGCTCCAAACCCATTTCACTACAATCCCAGATAGCAACTCTATTAGCATGAGAAAACAACAGAAGAAGATTTTGCTCAAACCAGTCTCTAAAGATTGGAAGAAGTATTTGCTCCTTCAGATTCAAACACAAATTTAAATATACATGGGTCATATAAAAACAGGCAAACATCTACCACCAAAGGAAACCAGTAGTATTCTAAGAACCAACCCAAAGAAATGATCTGTGAGCTGCATGAAAAGTAAATCAAAGTAATGATCTCAAAGAAGCTCACTGTGACGCAAAAGAAGCACAGAAAACTAAATGAAATCAGGACTAAATAAGTAAATCACTTCAAAAAATTGTATAAACTAGAAGAGAAGTTTAGTAGAGTTGTTTTATTTAAAAGAATGGAGCAGAAATCCTGGATCTGATTAATACAATGACAGAATTAGAGATTTAAATAGAAGCTGCAATACCAGCTTCAATCATGAAGATTCAGTGAATTTGAAGAAGCCCATTTGAAATTAGGGAGTCATCAGAACAAAAAGAGAATAAAAAAGTAAATAAAGCATATGGGACCTATAGAACACTCTCAACTGAACAAATATACATATTATGGGAATATTTAGAAGGAGATAAGGAAGACACAAGGGAAGAAAGTCTAAAGAAATAATAGGAGGAAATTTCCTAAATTTGAGGAGGGATTTTTTTTTAAAGTAGGAAATATTTATTGAGGGAAAGATAGAGAAGGGGGCT
>PVLD010036694.1:0-10792 GCA_004027595.1 Dinomys branickii
TTTTGAGACTGCGTTTTGTTCCTCTGTTTTCCCATTTTTGGGTATCAGATTCAAACTGTGGAGCTATAAATTCCACAGACAGTTCAGCAGGCAAAGGTCTGCTGCAGAGGCTGCTCCAATGGTTACTTCTCTTTGGGAGAATGTCCCTTAAGCTGTCTGCTGAGATTTCTGCTTCTACTCCCTACCCCAAGACCTGGCCTGGGCGAGTAAACAGCTGGCCACCCCAGGATTCTTGCAGATAGGCCACTCAGGTGTTCCTCCCTGGGTGGAGCTCCTTCCCCTCTCACAAAACCCGTTGGGGTGCCTAAGTAGGTCTTCCCACCCGGGAGATCCCGCAGTCCTTAAAGCTGCTTTGATGTCTCTTGCTGGGCTGAGCTTCTTCCCGATTCAGGAAAAACCGGTTAGAGCACACACTTAACTCACCCTGTGATCGTGCAGACAGGAATGCCGTTCAGATGTTTTTCCCTGGATGGAGATTTTCCCCGACTCAGAAATCCCGCCGGCGGGTTGCTGTTGCTCCAGTTTGTGCAGCGCTGGCTGCGGGGGTGGGGTTCTGAGCGGGATCCCAGAGCGCTGCCCGGTTTGGTGCAGTTTGTCCCAGTAGTGCATTCTCTGTCGGGTTCAGGAGCTGAAGCCGTTCTTCCCTCCGCACTCGCTCTCTCGGCTGGTTGTCTTCTTCCCGGAAGTCCTCATTTCTGTCTTCATATTGCTATATTTCATTGTTTGGGTGGTAATCCTCTGGGAGGTTCTCTCTCTGCTGCCTACCTGGTCGCCATCTTCCTGGAAGTCTCCTGCTCACATGATTCTTGATTACTTGACTAATGGGCACCATCCTACCGGCTTCTTAGATGCTGCCAAATTATAGGCAGGGGAATCTGGATGGTAATTTATAGTCCAGGTCTGCAGCTACCATCAATATTTCAATAAATTTAGCACTGTTAAGGCTACTTTCTGTATTTTTCTTGTTTCTGACATAGAGCAGAAATTCTCTATCAGTTGCCATGTGGTTTAAAGCCACAGTTATTCCAGGAGTACGTGGTTGCCATCTCTGAGCCATAGTGGATGTGAGAGAGAGAATGCCAGCCCACGGTGGAAAGAAACGGTGGATCCCCACAGCTGCCAAGAAGGATGATTTTCTTGTTGAGGGCCATCTTCATGTCCTGAAGCCCTGTCCATGCTGTGATGTGTGCACACGTCAGCCCTCAGTAGGAGGTAGGGGTCATGCTGTCAGGTTCAGTCAAACGCTACTTGCCTCTGTATACTGTGCATTTGCACTGGTACACACTTTTGATGCTGAACTTGGCCACGGGCACCACAGGAAGTCGTAGAAGATAAGCCAGGCAGATGGGCCCTTACCTCTGTGATTGTCTTCTTATCGTCTGGCCTCCCTATGCTGTGAAGTCTTAGCAATTCTTCACTATGAAAGAGGCCAGGAAGTATCATTTCCATCTCTGAGAACTGTTTTCTTTTTGTTGATATTTGCAACTTCCTCCAGGCTTCTCTAAAATGTGGTGTCAGTATGTGCTTTTTATTCTTGGGACCCTGACATGTAATATCCATGAGTGGTGATTATATCAGTTGATAATTAACCAAGCGACAGAAATTCCCCACAGAGACACTTAAACTGGAATATTATTTTCCTGTGCAAAGAGGAATCTGGAAATAATCAATGCAAGGCCAGAACAGTAGCTCCACAGCATTACCGGATACTGGGTTCTCTCCACTTTCATTTTGGCCATACTCAGTACTGGATTCCTTCCTCAAAATCACATGGTGGTTGCCACAACTCCAGCCATCCAGACTAAAGTCCTTTTAGGAAGGACAGTTAGGCATATAGAAAGGGTGTCGGTGGCTTATAGTCTAGCAGCTACTCATGCTGATGAACAGTGGGCAAGTGGGGGAACTGCCCTTTTGAAGAGAGAGACCGATATGAAATTCCTGGTGAGCCAGCTTTTGTGAATGTGAGTTCAGTGTTGCCCTATTGAACACTAGAGAAATGTACTTTTTACTGGTTAAGTCAATGAAGTACTTTTTGTTCATTTTGATTAGCTCTAGCTAATCAAATACTTCCTGTAACTTGAGATAGTATTCAGTCAGGAAAAGAAAATCAGGCACATTGTATGTACCAAATAAATGTTACTGAAGTGAATCCAAAACCGTTATGTGATTTTCTTACTAATCCAAGATGCCGTTGACCCTGATGCCGATGACTGAAGTAGTTCAGTGGAGAATGTCGTTGCCTCTGTATAGGTCCATGTCCTCACTGTGAAACAGGAGAGCAGCCTTTGCTAAGTGCCTATGCTAATTCATGTTCATAATCAACTGATCCCAGTAATTCATAATCAACTGATAAAATATGTGCAAATAAATATTTAGTGAGATTTTTTCCAGTTTTATTATAGAATAACACAGGAGAGAAAAATACATATGTATAGCATTATAAGATAAAATAACCATGCTCAAGTGAAGAAACAACTTGCGGAGACCTGTCTAACCCCTCTGTGCCTGTCCTCACCTCAGGGCCCTGGAGTAACCACTGTTACTACTTTTGTAGTCACATGCTGATTGAATTTCTACATCTTTGTATCACTCCAGTGTATTTGGCTAGATGCTGTAAGTTAGTTTCACCCATTAAAAATCTGATGGGTCTTTTAAGTCTCTTTTAATATTATAGTTTCCTCCTCCATTCTTCTGTTTCTTATAATTTATCTAATGAAGAAACCAGGATATTTGACCTGTAGAATTTTCCAGAGTCAGAATTTTGCTAATTCTATACTCATGATGAAGTTCTAGCTATTCATTTTCCCTTGTTTCATGCACAGTTATAGCATCCAGAGAATAAGACTCACATTTGTACCCTTTGACAAGAGCCTAAGTGAGGGTTTTTTCCCTTTATCAAGAGGTATGTAATTATTTGTTATCAACTGTTGAGAGTTAATTGGGGAATTAAAATGGTGATTTTCTGATTTTATCCTTTCTTTTTCACTTATTATTTGGGTTACTTTTCTAAGGGATTCCTTCCTTATCTGATACTTTGTTACACACTTTACTATTTGTACGGTGACAAAATTGTCTAATGATCTCAGAATGTGTCCCTGTCATTAAGCTGCTCATGCCTGTACTCATATGCATATACATAAATGTGCACACACAACACAAACATACACACATACACACAAACACACCCTGTAGTGTTTCACTGCAATAAGCCACAATTACAAGTCCTTCTGGTGAATTCATTCAGTCTGAGGATGACCTTAAGGACTCCTGACTGACTTGGATCCTGGGAATAGCTCCATGATAATAAAATTCTATTATTGGAACAATATAGTAGAATACCTAGCTTATGTATATTCTACCTGTAGGAAAACTTTAAAATTACAAAAGACAAGAATAAACTTTAAACAAATAAAAGTAAAAAATTTTACTAAGAAATTTAAGAGTTGAATAAATGGAGAGATGACTTAGAAAAATATCAATTCTTCTATATAATTAACATTTTTATACACAATTTTAATTAAAACCATGATTTTAAAAAACCTTGATAACCTGATCAAATAGCTTGTACATTTAGGGGAAAACAACTCTGAATAGGGTCTTACCTACACATACTAAAAGTTATTTTTTAAAGGCTATAGTAATTAAAATAGTATGGTGCATACTGACTCAGGAATTGGTAGATAAATGAACTGAATGGCAAGCTCAGAAATACACTCAATAGTAATTCGAATTTAGAATCAACAGAAGATTATATTCAAATCAATGGGGAAAGGTTTTATTCAATGGCTGTTTTTGAAATAAGAGTCTGACCATTGAGGGAAAAATAAAGGTGAATACAGAACTCATAGATTATCATTATAACAAAGTTCAAATGTAACTAAATGTTTGCATTGTTTTCTATATATAGGTCTTCCAAATTTCGTGGTGAGATTTATCACTATTTTATATATATATATATATATATATATATATTCTTTTTTAAGAGAAAAGAACAGAAACAATAACAAAAACAAAGACAAAAACAAAAGACCAAAACAACTATAAAAACAATACAGAATTCAACACAAGATGATGGGAAATTAACTATGGTTGTTGTATTGTTTGTTATCTTCAAAGTAGTTGCTCAAATTACCAGATATAGGTATATAAGACCGATTAAACAATTAAACATTAATTTTTCCTTTCAATAAACCAATAGAAATTAGTAGTACAATTATCTTTGCTATCATTTGTGTGTATATATATATATATATATATATATTTATGAAAAATAAAATATACAATAGCGATAAATCTCACCAAGAAATTTACAAGACATACGTATTTCCCTCTTTCTTTCTTTTCTTATTTCCCTCATCCCAGTTATTTTTTTCTATTAAACACTTTCTTTCCCTTTTACAATATCTATTGTACCTTTAAGTTTTATTTACTCTTTCAAATTCTTACACTGGGGAGACAATACAGGGTTTACACATGAGGGTCTGGTTTATTTCACTTATGAGTATGGTCTCTAGTTGCATCCATGTACCTGTAAAAGCCTTGAGTTTACCTTTCTTTATAGCTGAGTAATATTCTATTTTATAAAATACCACGTTTTTCTTATCCACTCCTTTGTTGATGGGCATTTGGATTGTTTCCAAAATTTTGCTTTGATAAATTGTGCTGTGTAAACAAGGGTGCGCATATATCACTGTGGTATGATGTTTTAAACTTCTTCTGGGAAAATACCCAGAAGGGGAATGGCTGGATTAAATGGGCCCTCTAATCCTAAATTTTTGAGGAATCTCCAGACTGCCAAAGTGGTTGCACCAGTCTATATTGCCATCAACAGTGGAGAAGGGTTCCTTTCGCCCCACAGCCCCTCCAGCTTTGGTTGTTTGTTGATTTCTTGATGGCAGCCATTCTTACTGGGGTGAGATGGAATCTCAGTGTTGTTTTAATTTGCATCTCTGGAATAACCAATGATGTTGAATATTTTTTCATGCTTTTATTTGCCATTTGTATTTCTTCATCTGAGAAGTGTGTATTCATCTCAGATGCTCATTTTTGGATTGGGTCTTTGAATTTGAGGAGGTCTGCTTTTGTTCAGTTCTTTATATGTTCTAGATATAAGTCCTTCATCTGAGGGACAGTTAGTGTAAACGTTTTCCCACACTGTGGGTTGTCTTTTCACTCTATTGGTGATTTATTTTGAAGAACAAAAGCTTTTTAATAGAATGCAATCCCAGTTGTTGATTATTTGAAGTGTTTCCTGTGCAGTTTGGATTTTGTTCTTGAAAACTGTGCCTACCCCTATGTCTTCAAGATTTTGACCTACTTTCTATTCCAGTAGATTTAGTGTTTCTGCTTTAATATTTAAATCTTTGATCCATTTTGGCTTTAGTTTAGTGCATGATAGACATGTGTCTAGTTTTAGTCTTTGACATGTGGAAAGCCAGTTTTTCCAGCACCATTTATTGAAGAGGCTATCTTTCTTCCAGTAAACATTTGGCCCTTTTGTCAAAGATAAACTGGCTGAGTGTGTTTGTATTTGTGTCTGCATCTTCTAATCTGTTCCACTGGTCTTCAGGTTTTTTTTTTTGTCAGTACCATGCTGATTTTATTACAGTAGCTTTGTAGTATAATTTCAAGTCAGGGATTTTGATGCCTCCTGACTTGTCTTTGTTTTCCAGGATTGCTTTTGCTATTCTAGGTCTCTTCTGGTTCCATATGAATTTTAGGAGTATTTTCTCTACTTCTTTGAGGTATGGTTACAGTATTTTGATCAGGATTTCCTTAAATCTATATAACAATTTTGGAAGTATGGCCATTTTCATTATGTTGGTTCTTCCACTTGCCAGAGATGTCTTTCCATTTTCTGATATCCTCTTCAACCTCCTTTTTCAGAGTACTGTAATTTTCAATGTATAAATCTTTTACTTCCTTTGTTAGGTTGATTCCTAAGTATTTCATTTTGTTGGATGCTGTTGTGAAGGGTGTGGTCTCCATAATTTCTCTCCATATAAATTTGTTGTTTGTGTACAAGAATGGCCCTAATTTTTGAGTATTGGCTTTGTTTCTAGCCATGAAACTGAATTTGGTTATTAACTATAGAAATCTTTTGGTGGAGTTTTTGGAGTCTTCCATGTAGAGTATCAGGCATCTGCAAATAATGTTAATTTAACTTCTTCCTTCACTATCCTTATTCCTTTTATTTCTCTTGTCTAATTGCTTTGGCTAATGTTTCCAGAACTATTTTAATTTTTTTAAACTTATTTTACCAGAACTATTTTGAAAAGGGTGATAGTGGGCATCCTTGTCTTGTTTCTGATTTTAGAGTGAAAGCCTTTAGTTTTTGTCCAGTTAGTATGATGTTGGCCATTGGTTTATCATAGATGGTTTTTATCAGATTGAGATAGAGACCATCTATTCCAATTTTCTGTAGGGTTTTTATCATGAATGAGTTCTGGAGTTTATCAAAAGGTTTTTCTGCATCTATTGAGATGATCATGTGATTTTTGTCTCTGGCTCTGTTGATATGGTGTATTACATTTATTGATTTACATATGTTGAACCATCCCTGTATTTCTGGGATAAATCACATGTGGTCATGGTGTCTAATCTTCTTGATGATTTGTTGAATTCTGTTTGATAGTATCTTATTGAGGATTTTTGCATCTATGTTCATTAGGGAGATTAGGCTGTAGTTCTTGTTTTTGGTTGTATCTTTCTCTGGTTTTACTATCAGGGTAATACTTGCTTCCAGGAAAGATTTGGAGAGTATTTCTTCCTTTTAAATTTCATTAAAGAATTTGAAGAGTATTGGCATTATATCTTTTCTAAATTTCTTATAGAATTTAGCAGTGAACCTGTCAGGACCTGGCCTTTTCTTTGTTGGTAAGTTTTAAATTACATTTTTAATCTCTTTAAATGATATTGGGTTATTCAGAATTTTTATATTTTCTTGATTCAGCATTGGTAATTCATATGTATCTAGGAATCTGTCCATTTCTTCTGTGTTTTCCATCCTATGAGAGTAAAGGTTCTTGAAGTAGGGATTGATGGTCTTCTGAATTTCCACAGGATCAGTAATGACTTCACTCTTATCATTCCTCAGTGCATGAACTTGAGTCTCTTCCTTTTTTTGATAAGTTTGGCTAAGAGTTTATCAATTTTATTTATTTTCTCAAAGAACCAACTCTGATTCATTAATTATTTGCATGGTTTTCTTGGTGTCCATTGTGTTAATTTCTGCTTTGATCTTTATAATTTCCTCCCTTCTATGGGCTTTGGGTTTGTATTGCTCTTCTTTTTCTAGAAGCTTGAGGTATAACATTGGATTATTTGTGCTATAAATTTCTCTGTTAGGATTGCTTTCATTGCATTCTGTAGATTCCAGTATGTTGTGTCTGTATTCTCATTTAGTTGTAGATATTGTTCAATTTTTCCTTCATTTCATCTGTGACCCATTGGTTGTTTAGGAGGGTATTATTTAATTTCCATGTGTTATTGGAGTTTTTGCAGTTTCTTTTGCCATTAATTTCTAATTTCATTGAACTATGGTCAGATTTTATGCATGGGATAATTTCAATTCCTTGGCGTTTACGTAAGCACGTTCTGTGGGCTAATATATGGTCTATTTTGGAGAATGTTCCATGTGCAGCTGAGAAGAATGTGTATTATGATGTTGGATAGAGCAGCCTAAAAACATCTACTAAGTCCAATTGTTCACAGGCTTGGTTCAGTTCTGTTATTTCTCTGCTGATTTTTTGTCTAGTTGATCTATCTCTTTGTGACAATGGGATATTCAGGTCTCCCGTTACAATTGTGTTATTGTTTGTTTTATTTTTCATGTCTATTAATAATTGTCTTATATAGTTGGGTGCTGCTGTATTTGGTGCATATATATTTATGATTGTTATCTCTCCTTCTTGAAGTCTCCCCCTAACAAGTATGTCATGACCTTCTTTATCCCTTTTGATCACTCTTGGTTTGAAGTTGACATTGTCTGCAAAAAGAATAGCTACTCCTGCTTTTTTCTGGGTTTCTGTTGTGTGGAAGATTGTTTTCCATCCTTGATTTTCAGTTTATGAATTTCATTTTGTGTTAAATGTGTTTCTTGTATACCACATATTGTTGGATCTTGTTTTATGATCCACTTTGCCAGTCTGTTTCTTTTGATTGAATTGAGGCTATTTACATTGATGGTTGTAACTGATATGTATTGGGTTATCTTGGTCATGGTATTTGGTGCCTGCTTTTCTGCTCTGTTTAATTGTTTGCCCTGCCTGGTGGTTTCTTTCTGTTGTTGTTCTTGGAATTGTGGTCATTTTTATCTCTGTCTTGAATATTTTTTAGTACTTTTTGTAGCATTGGTTTGGTATTCATAAATCTCTTCAGTTGCTCTTTGTCATGGAAGTATCTTATGTCTCCATTAATTTTGAAAGATCATTTTGCAGGGTGCATCAATCTGGGCTGGAAGTTGTTTTCATTCAGGACTTGAAATACTTCAGTCCAAGCTCTTCTTGACTGGAAGGTCTGTGTTGAGAAGTCTGCTGTGATTCTTATGGGTTTTCCTTTATAAGTGATCTGTTTCTTTTCTCCAACAGCTTTTAATATTTTCTTCTTGTGCTGAATTTCTGGAATCTTGATTATTATATTTCTTGGTGTAATTTTATTTTGGTCAGGAATGTTTGGAGTTCTAAATGCTTCATTTATTTGTATGTTAAATTCCTTATCCACACTTGGGAAGTTTTCTGCCATTATTTCTATGAAGTTTCTTTTTTATGTCATTTGTACGTCTCCAACTTTCTCATTAACCCCAATCAATCTTATGTTACTCTTGTTTGCTTCACCTTGTAGCTATTGGCTTGATTTTTCACGGTATCCTTGTAATTTTAAGGTATCTTTCTTTTCATTTTCACTGTGTGTAATTCTGTCTTCAAGATCTGAAACCCTATCCTCTCCTTCATTCAACCTATTGCATGTACTTTCAGTGGAGGTTTTAATCTCTTGGATTTCTATTTGGATCTTTTTCATGGATTGCATTTCTTTCCTGTGCTGGGCATTACTTGTTTCCATCATTTTTCTAAATTCATTTATTCTTTTATCTGTGTCTTCTCTAATATTTTTGAATTTAAGCATCATTTCTTTCTGTACCTGAGAGATTATTTTCTCCATAGCCTTTTCTACTTATTTTTTCACTTCTGCTGCTATAATTTCAGAAAGTTTCTGTGTCTTATTTCCAATTTCATCTGTCTCCTTGAGTTCTGGACTTGTCCTCGGTGGGCTCGGGGTCTGGGGTTGCATTTTACATCTGAGTCTTGTCATTTTCTATTTTATCTTTTATGTTTTGTTTTCTATGTTGATATTTACCAGTTTCTTATGATATATAGCTTTATTGCTAGTATTAGGTTTCCCTAGAGAGTATCTGTTCTTCAGGGATGTCTTCTAGATATAGGTGGTTTCTTATAGCTATCCCAAGGCCCTAACTTCCTAATTTGTAAAGAATGCAAGATTACTGTTTGGCTCAGCTCCTAATTCTTTGATACTGGGCTGTGGTTGTGATTATGATCTCATATAGTCACAGTCTTATCAACAGGGGAGAAAAACTGTTTATAATGTGTATGACATCCTGGCTAAAATAGTACAGTTAGTAATAATAATAGTTTTAAGTGCAGTTTAAACTACTGATAAACTATGGTAACCATTAACCTGTTACCTCTGACCATGGGGGTAAACTCTAAAATTATGTAACAAAATCAAACACATCCTATGTACTTGTACGCAGTGATTTCCCCCTTAGTCAGGTGATTGTTTCCTTCTGTCAGGAGTGGGGGGGTTAAGATGGTTAGAGGACAGGCTAAAGTGACGAGTGAGGTCAAATACGGTAGAGTCAGGGCTGGAGATTAAAGGACGAGCACCCAAGATTGGGAAACTGAGGACACAGGAGGGAAAGAATAAAATAGAACACAAAAAAGCAGTCAGCAAGGGCAGAGATGATGTTCACTCACTCGAAAGTTGAAATTGAAGTAGTTGAGGAAAGAGAGTGGGTCTATAGAAGAGAAGGAAAAAAGGGGTGAGAAACCTAAACATGAAAAAAAGAAGGGGAAAGGGAAAGAGAACAAAAGTGAACCAAAGGAAAAGAGAAAGAAAAAGGCGAGGAGAGAAAGAGAGGAGAGAAAAATGGAAAAATAAAAAGCAAAAGCCTCAAATAGGAAAATAACTACCAAATAAAAAAGAAAACAAGATGACATCCAATCAGACAGGACAGTGACACCCAATCAGACAAACAAGGGAGAATGGAAGTAGTAAAACACCTCTGGTGCTCACAGTTCTGTGGCAGTGTCCATGTTAAATCCCAGGAATGTGTTGGGTGTAGAGTTGATTTTGGCCTCTGGATGTGGGGCCTGGGACTGGACTTCTGCTGGTGGCGTTCTCTGGAGTTCAACAGCTGGCTCCTCCCTGCTGTGTCAGACACTTCTATGCTGCTGGTTTTGGAAATCACTCTGCCCTCCAAGGTTGAGTCTGTGCCCATGCAATTGGGACCCAACTGTTGTCCTGGGTCTCAGATTTTGGGGTTCCTCTCAGTCTACTTGACAAAGGCATGTGTCCTTTTTTTTTTATTTATTTTAGAAACATAAAAGTACAAAAACATATTGACAAACAGACACCCATTATCATAGAAAATAGTACAATCACAACTAATCTATAGACAAGGTGATATGGTCTCAACAGTAGTTGTTGTTTTATCCATTGATATCTTCGAATTGTAGATGTATGGACCCATATACAGACATGCAAATTTAGTCAG
>PVLD010036695.1:0-10792 GCA_004027595.1 Dinomys branickii
GCAGAAATGAAGATAACTTTATATTATACAGCATCCAGTGCAAATTCCCTACTATCTTATCTATAATTTGGTATTTCCTTTAATGTTTTTGTGTTAACTAATGTGAAGATAACTATGTAATACAACATCCAGTTCTAATTCCCTACTATATTCTGTATAACTTTGTATTTTCTGTATTGTTTATGCCTTTTCTGGTTCATATGTCTCCATTCTTTTGTCTTTAAAATAAAAGTAAAAAAAAAAAATTTGCTCCAGGTAGCCAAGAGCATAGATAATCCATTGAAATTTCTTTCAGTAATTAAAAAGAAAAGAGACAAAACAAATTGGGTCTGTAAGGTAAGATGGTACAACTACCCTGATTGTTTAAGGGTATGAACCAGATACAGTATTCACATTTACTTTAAAATCCTCTCTGTTTGCTTTTTTAAGGACTATGTGTAAGTCATGATTCATGATGCCTCAGTAAAGAAATTTCAGCTAAATCAGGGTGTAGGTTAGGAAAATTATGGAGTTAACAAATTCAATTTTAATCATAGTTCTCTTTAGTTCTGATTCTTTCTTTTTCTTTCTTTCTTACTTTTTTTTTGCAGTTAGTCAATGTCCCATATTTGAAACTTGAAATAAATATAATCCTGGTGGTGATGAGGGAAATTATGGCTATAAAGATAATAAAAATTATTATAATATGTTAGATATGTGAAATACCACACTGAGAACTTTATCCTCTTTAAATTGTTTGATCTTCCTCACCAGCACTGTGAGGAAACCAGGAAGATGATTATACCCATTCAACAGATGAAAACCTAATTCATAAAGCAGGTAAGTAATATGTTTAAGGTGTTGCAAAACACAAAAACACAATGATTTGAATCTCTATACTAATTTCCAACATAAGACAACATTTGTTTCTTTCAAGACCTCATTTTAGTATTCCATTGGTGTCCCCATAGGAGAAACAAGAATTTGGATTAGCAGATAATGTTCCTGCCGTCTATGATGTTTAATGCATTACTTTTGTTCAGCTTCTGTAATGCTGCTTATATTTCCAGGAATTCCGACCCAGAGAGATCCCTAGGTGTTAGAAAGCAATCCATTCCTTGAAGTAGATTCCCTGGATTCTCCCTCCATACAATGTGCGGTGTGAGGCCCTTTTACAGTGTAAGAAGTCTCCCTTTTAAAGTGAAAAAAGAGGACCAGATTTTTGCAAGCCTTGATGAGAACACTAAGATCAGGAAGAAATCAGAATCTGAATTCTTAAAACTTAAGCCTAGGCTACACTTGAAGTACTTCCTTTACTAACTCACATCCACATTGGTTTGGAGATGAGTTTACAAGCTTTATTTCTGAGCTTGAAGTAAATTGTAAATGGGTCAGTAGCTTCCAGAAACAAATCATTGACTCTCTCTTTTGCTCTTGTTCTGCCTTAAATGCACCTGTGTTGCTTTCTGACTTGTATTTCTCTGGCTTTTAGAATATGACTTTCAAAGTTGTTGGAAATAATCACTGCATTCCTCTCGCATGAAGAAATCAAAAGCAAATATAAACTGCTCTCTCAGCTCACTTCCAAATCTAAGCAAACCCAAGTGCTGTTAGATATTGCTTTGTATTCGGTTAAAATGCAACATCTCTTTGAATGGAATAAACAAGAAAAGCCTTCCAGTGGTTTGCTACTGCTAAAACATTACTGAACTGGCAAAATTCATAAACTAATATTGCAAAGTAGCCCCTGGCAAATGTCATTTTCAGCAATGTACACTCCCTGTCACTTTTTCCTTTCTCATGCCATCTGTAAAGTATACCCTATGTTTCTCCTCCATGAGAAATGTGTCTTTCTGCAAGGCTGATCAGACAAAATACAAAACATTTGCAGTATTGGTTAATTGTTCTCAGAAAGTACTGGTTGAACATCTCAGAGTGTGTAGTTTGGGGTTTACAGGTCATAGGGGTAGCTAGATATTAAAAAGAAGCAAAAAACGGAAGCTACCACATCCCTGTTAACATGCACTATTTCTTGGCTTATCTTCATTAAAAATGATTATACTGAAATCTCCATTGAGTAATTAGAATGAAGAGAAGAATCATCAGTGTCATTAAGTGAAAATCTCTCTTTTTGGTTATTTCAGGATTAAACTTACCCATACATGGTGGGTTATATGTGCCATGGCCCTTGATTAGGAGCCAAGAGGCCCGAGCTCATCACCTAAGGAAAGCTCTGTAACCAAGGGTGCATCAGTTCCACACTTCCTGAACCTTAGTATCATCAAACTAGATAATTAGAAAGGATGTTTCCAGTTCTTAACTGCTTTTGTGTGTCAGGGAGAACAATTTTCCATTCATTCATTTGTTCAGCAGATATACTGAACTTTTCCTACTGTGGACTCTGAGCAAGACAAATGAGTTTCCCATAACCATCACAGTTATGTTCAAGTAGAGGGGAGAACTGAGAAACAGGTCAACAAGCAACGGATCAACTTAGCTTCAGGTAGGAGTCAGTGCCACAAAGGATCGTACCAATATGGTGTGAGATCTAGTAATCGGCATGGGTGGTGGCTACTCATGCATTAGGTGTACACGAGTGATAGGCAGTAAGGGTCAGTTCTGATAGGAATGGTAGTGGCTCCTACAGTATTTTGAAATTTTGTGAGGGAATTTGCTATTTTAAGCTGTAAGTGTGCCAAATGAGTGGTACTGAAAAGCATGAAAAACAGAACATTATTATGTTTTGTTTCTCTTTTACATATGGAGTATTTATTGTTTCCAAAAATTTACATATAGATAGATAGAGGGAGAGCAGAAAATAAATTTTATTTCAGGGTTCTAAAAATGAGTTATACATTATTTTTATTTGTGTTACTTGGGGGGGGGTTGTTCATTATTTTGTTACCAGGAATCGAACTCAGGACCTTGTGCTTGCTAGGCAGGCACTGTGCCATGGAGCTATATCCTCGGCTATACATTATTTTTAAACAAGGAGGCCTTGATTTGACATGATTAAAAATATTGATACAGAACCTCTGTGAGCAGAATCATGGTGTAGCTGGCATTCTTGGACAATTATCTATTTTAAGGAAAAAAGTGATAAAGTATCATCAGGAAACGAATTCTATAGCTGATAATGGGCACAGATGCAAACCCAACACATTTAATTTGGTCGTCTTTCCAGGAGTCTTTTCCAATCTGAAGTGCTTTGATGGAATACCACACTGGGGGTTTTGAGCCCCATAGACCAGAAGCTGAGGTCAGGGAGCAGGCATTGAGTGATTTTCCGCTGGCAAAAGCTTTACATGGCAGAGGGGGAGGGGAAGTTCTAGTTTCCTCTTCTACGAAGACACTAATGCCATTGTGGACCTCCATTCTAATGATCCAATCTAAGCCAAGTATCTCCTAAGCCTCTGGCTCCTAATGCCATTATGGTGGAGATTAGGCTTTCCACATTAGGATTTTGAGGAATGCAAAAAATTCAGCCCACAGCCTCAAGTTAGACATGACTCTCCCATGTTCTCTCACATCATTTTTATCGCAGATATGTACTAGTTTGCCTACCTACTCTCAGCATTATGGGGCTACCACTGCTTTTATTCGACGGGGTGGAAGAATTGCCGTAAATAACCACTCTGTCCCACACAGCTGTTCCACAAACCTGAGCCTATCGGGACTGATCAGAATTACTCTTGGGATTTTCCCCCAGATAGTTACAAAAGGAAATAAACACTTTCCAGTATTAGTAGCAGAGGATTATAAGGTTCAGGAACTACCCAAATCCAGATTTTCCTGAAAACAGAGGAAGCCTGCTTGAGAGAAAAGTGTGCAAGTGGCACAGAGAGATGTACTCACTGTCCTATTAAGTCATTCAATGAATGACATTTCCTCTAGTCTGCTAGACACTACGCTACAGAATTAACAGAATACAAAACAGTATCTAACAATAGCTGGCCTGTTTAGATTTAGAAGTGAGTTGAGAGAGTTTATATTTGCTTTTAATTTCTCCATGTGAAAAGAAATACAGTGATTACCTGGAGATAAATAATATCCGTAATGGGCTAAATAATGTGATACCTCCTGCCCCTCTCCCAGCCAAACCCCAGAACCTGTGACTATTACCTTATATAAGAAAAGGGACTTAGCAGATGGAATTAAGTTAAAGATGTTGGAGTGGGAGAGATTACCCTAAATTACCCGGATGAACCTCATGTATTACAAAAGTTCCTTATAAGAGAAAGACAGACGGTTCAGAATCAAAGATCTCAAAATACTGCTTTGCTGGGTTAGAGATGGAGATGGGGCTATGAGCCAAGGAATGTGGAGAACCTTGATTAGCTGGAAAAACAAAAGAATGGGCTTTCCTGAGAGCTTACAGAAGGAGCAGCCCTGCCTATATCTTAAGTTTAGACTCACTGCAGCCTTTTGACCTCTAGAACTGTAAGAGAATACATTTGTGTTGTTTTTTTGAACCAGTATGTTAGTGGTAATTTGTTAGAGCAATAATAGGAAATCGATAGAAATCCCTAGATGTGGAATCACTTATGCTTTGACTGGGGAGAAAACCTGTACATCAGTAAACTAGTAAAGCAAAATAATAGAATCTCAGGGAATAGCAAGCAATAATAAGAGATACAGAAAGCAAAAGCCCCTGGTTCCAGCTGAACCTCAGGCACAGCTGTTTACCTGTAGCTATTCAACAATGTTCTGGTATCCTTCAATAAATCTCATGTTTTCCTAAATTATTTTTCCATTTGAATTTTTGTCCCTGTCAAGCAAAAGAACCCTGCCTAATAAAATCTGTTTCTATGGCCCTACAGGGATAGGATGCTGTGTGATGAGCTTGAGGCGCTTTCTCAAGAAAGTCTTAATGATGTTTACCATGCCTGGACAGCTCTGGCCCAACAATGTCCTCCAATACAGAGCTGTTTTCAGCAACAACAAGAATGTTCTGTGTACTCATTAACAGACAAGTCAAGCCTCTATATAAGCCTGGGCAAGCTAGTTAGTCAAAAATTAAACTTACTCGTCCATCTGGTTCATTTCTGGGGTTCACTGAACACCTATTAGGTATCAGGCACTAAGAAGGTGACAGTGGACAAGTCCAAGTTCTTTCATTGTTTAGAGAGATCTCATTTCAGGAGAGTATCACAATATAATGTGATAATAACACCAGTATTCAATGCTTATTATTACATTCTTTGTGCTAGACAATATTGTAAGCTGCTCAAATGCCTCAAGTGTAGTAACCATTTCAACCACTCTAATAGGGAGCATCATTACACATATTTTACAAAGGCAGACACTGAGGCAAAGTGAAGAAATATACCCAGCTGGTAACTGATAGCATCAGAAATTGTCTCCAAACTCCAGAATCTGGATTAATTCCTCCATTCTGCTATGTTTGATTGGGGGGAAAAGATCAGGGGCACGCAAATGCATATGATCAGGCCAGCTTGGGAGGAAGATAAAACTAGTTTGAGTTTTTCCGGCTGATTAAGAATTAATGAGGTAGGCAGAGGTTGTGCTTCAGCCAGAAGAAAGCTGCAGGGAGTAAGTCATGGGCAGAACTGCACAGCATTTGACTACTACCCAATAGCACCAGTGGAATAGGCAGGGTGAGTCTCTGCATTCCAGGTGACTGCTGCCCTTGAACCTAACAGGTTTGGTGGCAGTAGTTCTGGTAACGAGTCTTAACCTCACCGTGGCTATTCCCTCTCTGAATATCTTCTTCCTGGCAGATACCTGACTGACTCTTCCACCCATAGTGGATTCCTTTGTGCCTGCCTCCCCTGCCTGGTTGATTGTCTTTTGCAAAAGCACTATTCTTCGTGCCTCAAGTTTCCAAAAACCTAACTGGGAAGAACAAGAGTGGACCCAGGCTATCTAATAGCATTGTTATGAATCTCATTTGCCTTCTTTTATCTTGGCTTCACTTCTTTCCAGGTTCTGTCAAAGGTCATTCTCTTGATCTCCCTTGTTTGTTTGCTTGTTCTGTTCATTCATGCATCGATATAGTTATTGCACAAATATTTAGTGAGTAGCTACTATGATATGGCTGCTGTAGTATTTGAAAACACAGATAAATGTAATCTTTGTTCCCAAAGAGTTCGTTAGGAAAAGGCAAGAATAGAAATATCATTCATTAACAGCATGACATGGGGAAGCATAGGGGCAGAGAGGAAAGAGTCATCTCAGTGAGGAGAATATTTGGGGGAGTGAGATTTCTGTTCCAAGTAATAAACTATTGCCACTTATTTTGCAATCACTCTTCTGTATTCTGCTTTATGTTGCCAATACTGGGCAAACCACACTTCTGTTTTGCCAAGTGACTTACTTTCAGACTCTGCAAAGCAGGGTCTCAGAGAGAGCCTTCAAAGCAGGAAGAGAAGGACCCTGCTCTTGCCGGTCAGGTTAGGGCACTCTCCTTCCTCTTGCTTCCTGTTTCTGCATCAGCAGCCTCATTCCTTCGCTCTGCCTGTAACACTCTGTCCCAGTAACACCTAATACCAGCAGCAACAATTGATTCCAGTTTTCAGGTTCTCCAAGAAATCAGAAAAGCAGCCTCATTATGGTCCTTCAAAGGTGCAAAGCCCAGTTGGCCCATGATCCCACCTCACATATCGGGAGGGCTTCTTTTCCCAGCTCAGAGACTCCAGTACCAGCCCCAAAGTGCCCTCAGAGTTCTGAGCCCCAGCTCAGTGGGCTCCTTTCCCCAGGTCTTTACCTTTTAATGAGCCCGACCTCTTTATTTTGTTCCCTAGCCCGAGGTGTATCTGCTTTCTACCTGTGATACTGCTACGTGCTTCTTGTGTGTGTGTGTGTGTGTGTGTGTGTGTGTGTGTGTGTGCTTAGTTCAATACCTAGTTAATAATTCTTTATACTAAATTCTCTGTGTTTAAATACCTAGTGTGGAATAAGCCAGCTTCAGCAGTTCTTCTTGTTTGATGTATCTGCTTAGCCTTCAAAATTCAAGATCAAGAGTACCTATTTGGGAGGTTCCTTCTACACCAGTTACCTTGTGAGAGAGACTCCTCAAAAAACTGAAAATAGAAACTCTGTTCTAGGAAGGTGGATGGGAGGAAGTTGACAAAGTTAGAAACATGAAAGACATTCCTTTTGTAGTGCAGGTGAGAAAGACATTCTAAGACAAAGCTATGATAGAAAGTATAGAGATAAATAATTTAAGAGATACTGCCTTTAAAAAAGAAAATTCATTAGGGAAAGTAATTATAGTGTACTTGCTAAAATTTGGGGTTCAGCTGGGCATGGTGGCTCATGCCTATAAACCCAGCACTCGGGAGGTTGAGGCAGGAAAATCACCATGAATACAAGGCTAGCCTGGGCTATGTAATGAGTTCAAGGCCAACCTGGACTACATAGTGAAACCCTGTTTCAAAAGAAAGAAAAGAAAAGAAAAGAAAAGAAAAGAAAAGAAAAGAAAAGAAAAAAAGAAAGAAAGAAAGAAAGGAAGGAAGGAAGGAAGGAAGGAAGGAAGGAAGGAAGGAAGGAAGGAAGGAAGAAAGGAAGGAAGAAAGATAGATTAGGGTTCAAATTTCTGTGTATTTAAATTTCATCTTTACCAGTCTTCAGTTACATAAACCCACCTCTTGGGATAACTGTCATGGACATATCTATTATGGATGTCAAAGGACCCTAGAAAGAAGTAAGGAGACTTCATAGGGGAGATTCGGCAGCTATCTTCAAGAAGCACATTTTGACTCAGTTTCCCAATGATGACCCAAACCATGAACTTCAAGTTTTCTAGCTTTCAAAACAAAAAGTACCTCCAGAAATTTCTACAGTGTGTCAGATTCTCAGTTTTTCACTCTTGAACATGTGAAGATGTCTAATATTTGTCCTTCAGAGTGTAAGTTTCCAACTGTAGGCAAGAAAGAAATTAGCATAGATGACCTAAATCAATTAAATGCAGTAAGAGAAGAAACTATGTCAAGGTCACCTGCAGGTGCTTGAGAATTCAATCACTTCACCCTAATGTAATAGTTGAGCCCCTCATAGTGAAGAAGATAAAACACTGGTCCTTTCCTTCACACTATACAATACTGGGTTGTCTGTATTCACACATTATGGAAAAGGTAAAGGGTAGAGGTATCACACTGGGATGGGCTGAATCTATGGTACCTATGGCATACAACAGGTAGAGATGACCAACTGACAGGTGGATAGACACAGGTTACTTAGAGGGATTCAGGTTCACAGGAGTTTAAGAGAGAATCTAGGCCTTGTATGGTTGGCAATGCCTATAATCATAGCACTCTGGGAGGCTGAGATAGGGGGATTACAATTTCAAACCCAGCTTGGGCAATTTAGCAACCTGGCAAAACCCTGTTCCAAAATTAAAATAATAATAATAATGATAATAATAGCAATAGTAAAAAATGGGTTACAGTATCAATCAATTAATCAATCAATCCAGAAGAGAACCTACAACATCACATTAAGATGCATATAAAAGAAAATCCATGAGGAAATTAAAAGAGAGCAGGGAGACCAGGCAGGAGGAATGAAAAGCCTAACCTGGTACCTTGTGTCAGGCAAACCAAGAGAGCAGAGAAAGTAAAGAGGGCGAGTCTGGGCAACCCCAGAGTATCTGCATCCTTCTGTGTCTTACTCTGTGTTCTTTATCTGTTCCCTGTTAGTGCAAGTTGTGGACAGCAGGAAGAAATAAAATCAGCATTGCATGAAAGGCATGTTCATTCGGGGAGCGGGGAAAATAAATCTGTCTTGAAGGAAGTACAGTTTCATGACTACTGGTTAATGCAGCTAAACTAGTACACACACGTGTTGTAATTAAAGTCTACATTCAGCATTTGAATAAAAATCCATTTTCTTTTTTAAAGGCAAAGCAAGAAAGGAAAACATCCTCCTGGCTTGGCCATAGGCAGCAGCCCTTTGCTCCTAGTCCTTTTCTTTTCCCTTCAGAGAAGAAGCCTGGGAAATTGGATTTTGAGTGCTGAGGACACAGTTCAAAAGTTTCCAAACCTGGCATGCCCACTTTGCTGGAGAAGAATAATGGGGTCGGATTGCCGCGACCGCTTGAGGAGTCTCACTCTATTGAATTGAATCAACTTTAGACAACTGGATTTTAGCTGTGACTTGAGAGCAGAATGCTGCAAATGCGTGGCTCGGTGAACTTTTCAGCCTCTGCACTCCTGTCCCATTTCCATAGAAGCCCTTTAAGCCTAGGGCTCAGACCTCCCCCGCCTTTTTCCAGATGAGAGTGCATTTTAATAATGGTGCAACTCCTGTGCTTGTGTTTCTGGCCCACAGACCTGCCTGGGCTCCTGGGCCACCTTTGCTCACATTCATTTTTTGAAGTAAGAAAGAAAAATAAAAAAGAAAGAAGTAAATAACTAGTATTCAAGTACGTTCTCTTGGAAGTGGGTGCAATCAATGCTGGTGTTTGGGCCCAGGCAGGGTGTCAGGCTATCCACTGGGGGCCTACAGGCTTAGGGCAATGGGAAAATTGTGAGCAAATGAAACCAGAGGTTCCTTCAGCCACATTCAGAACATATTGGCTTTTTTTGTTACTGTTTTTCATTTGTTTGTTTCGACTTTTAATAATAAAACAAAAAGTAATTTATTTGGATTTTCCTCATTCATACATTTTTAGGAACCACCTGCAGGAAGATTGATCTATGTGCTCTTTAGTGTTGAAAACAATACAAACTGAGAGTCTTAGAGATGTATTAGCTATGACCCCTTTGGAGTTTATTTATTTAAGAATTAGCTACCATAGGTGGGGAGGGAATTCTGTTGAACTCCGAGGAGAAAAAGCACAAGTGAGCTTAGAGTTCTAGAAAATATTGCTACTCCCGACATTTGCTCGTCCCTCTCTCTGTCTCTCTCTCTGTCTGTCTGTCTCTGTCTCTCTCTCTCTGTCTGTCTCTCTCTATCTGTCTCTCTGTCTCTTCCCTTCATTAGTTTTTGTTCTCACATAGGAAGAATTCAAGGCTAGCATCACTTTTGCAAATATTTGTTGATTTTCCAACCTATTTTTTTAGTCCTTAAATGATCCATAAAAAGTTTATATAGTCTAGGTATAACATGATGATTTGGTATATGCATACACTGGGTACTGATTACCACAATTAAATTATTTAACATTCATCCCCCCACCATTACTACTTGTATCATATATAAGTGCAAGCACAATTAGGGTATTTATTATCTGCTCTCCTAGAAAATTTCAGGTAAGCAACGCAGTGTTGTTAAATGTAGACATCATGTGTACAAAGATCTTCAAAGCTATCTCATGACTGAAAGTTTGTATCAATACGTCTTCATTTCCTTACCAGTCCCATGAAAGCACTCTTCTACTCTTTGCCTCTATGAGTTCAATTTTCTTAGACTCTCCATACCTGTGAGATCATGCAGCACTTCCCCTTCTGGGTCTGGCTTATTTTACTTAGCATAGCATCCTCCAGGGGCACCTATGTTGTCATAAATGGCAAATTTTCCTTCTTTTTAATTTTTTCCTTTCCTTTCCTGCCCTCCCTTCTTCCTTTCTGTTGCCTTGGGGATAAAATCCATGTGCTCTACCACTGAGCTACATCCCTACCCCAGTACCTATTTGTTGAATTTATCGGGGTTGCTTTGGAAATGCATCAGTGCAGAACCAGACGAAATAGGAAAGAACTTTCCTGAAGTAGAGCACACTCGCTCTGTGACAACAAAGCATAGACCAGCAGTGTATGTTTCCACACATGGAGGAATTCTGTGCAGAAGTGGACTGTGTGAGTGGGTCGGGAAGTGCAGAGGGAGGAGCGTAAGGGAATAAGACAAAGTGGAT
>PVLD010036696.1:0-10784 GCA_004027595.1 Dinomys branickii
ACATGAGCAGGCAACGTATTGTATCACTGGTGTAAGAACCTGAGGGTGGGAATAAAAACTAAGAGACATGAAGGAAATCTGTTCAAAAGCAAAGAACAGATGGGACGAGGGAAAGGAGAAAAGAAAGAGGCAAAAATGTATGTATGTATATATGTATATACATATGTGCAGGAGGGCTAACATGGTTCTACTATTGTAACACTTAATGCTAAGGAATAGTTGATGACAGGTTATTTGATCAATCTTGTATGTCTGTATGTGTTATCCTGAGCACACACTTTGAAGATATCAATTTGCAAAGCAGCAACTACTGTTGGTTTTCTGATGCTTTGTCTATAATTCAATTCTGATCTCACTGTTATTGTACTACTTTGTGCCTCTTTCTTAATGCTTTCTGGTTTCTTTTTTTTTCTTTTTTCTTTTTTTCTGTTGTTGAGATGATTAATAGTTTGACCAATTTCTCATGTCTGTATCTGTGTTCATGAATATACTCTTCGAAGATATCAATAGGTAAAGCAACAACCATTGTTGAGTCCATGTCATATTGTCTGTAAATCAGTTTTGATTGTACTATTTCTTATGCTACTTTGTGTCTGTTTGTTAATATGTTTTTGTGCTTTTACTTTTAAAATAAAAAAAGAAAAGCATGTATATTTTATTTTGCATGTGGGGATTCTAATGACAGTAAAGATCCAAAGAAGTGGACCCAGCAAATGCTTTGTAAAAAATTTTTAGACAACAATAAACTTGAAGTAATGACAGGAAGAAAGGACTCAGGCTAAGGGTAGTAAATTCTAGGGGACCACTGAGAATTATATAAGGTGTAGAGAGTTAATAAAAGATAAAGGTTATTTCAGCGAGCTTGTAGCCCCAATTCCAGTCTCCAGGAATGAGGATTATCTTCTGGCTCTGGTGCAGGGAAGATGCCCCTCCAAAGGGATCTTTATTTTCATGTTTTTCCAGTGTTTTCAGCTTGAAATAATACTCTAGTAATAATGGCATATTGGGGATGACACAGCCTTAATTCCTTCAATGACCTATGCTAAGTAAAGGTAAAATGCTAGCTCTGTGTGGGTTTGCTATAGAGAAAGGGCTTGGGAAGGTGTGGGGAGATTGGAATATCAGAATGAGTTTGTCATGTAAGATCTACTGACCTCAGGAACATTCACAAGACCATATTTTTGTGACTACTGTGGGAAACAGATTTCTGAAGAGAAGGCCCAGTGTCACAGAGGAGCTTTGGGAGGCGTTCTTCTCTGCAGGTCAGAAGTTACAGTAGAGACAGTTACCATGCAGCTATGGCGTTTAAATGCAATGGAGGTGATGGGCTCCTAGTGCTACACGGGCTAAGTGGTGGCGTCTGATCGTGGAAGACAAGGTGGGGATGGGTAACGTAATAGACGGTAAAGCCAGATCGGTATCGGAATAGTCTGCCTTGCAGGAACTGGCAGTGGTCATTGGCGGCTGGCCACGGCGTCCCTAGGAAAGAAGCGAATAGGAATTCTAATAAAATTCATTCTGGTTTCCACTGTATTTCTTACTAATATTGAAAAGGTTAAGAAAATTCATTCTAAGTTCTCCAGTGGTTCTCATCTCTCCTTCTGCCCCTTCCTTAGGTCCAGCTTAAAATGGAACCTGTTTGCCACTAGTGTTACAGAAAACACCAGTGCCGGGAATATGAGGGAAGAGGGTCCAAAGAGGGTGAGAGTCTGGTCCAGTTTCTATCCAAAGACAGGTGGAGGTTCTCAGAATTCAAATGACAGGGCTGGTGGTCTCCCAGTGACTAGCTAATATGGACTGGAGAGGAGCTGGGTGGGAAGGCCCATTTGAGGCTTTGCAGATGTCACTAGCCTGTGTCAGATCTGAAATAACTGACACCGGGGAAGAGCAAAAGGACGGGGGAGGCAGTCTGTGGGAAATTTGATAATTCTCCTACACTAAGAGGTGGGGATGCTCTAGAGAAGACCAAGAGCCTCACTTATTTTGCCAGCAAAATTTATTGGAGTGTTAAAAAATCACAAAGATGCCATGGGCACTGAGAAAACTACAAGGGCATATAGCTAACACTGATGGTCATGGGCCATAACAATGGGGACCATGCTGCTGACGGGAAGAGTGAAATTCATGAACAGTGGGAGTGGTCTTTCAGGAAACAAGTGTACCAGTCATCCGAACTGGACCCCAGCTCAGACAACCTGGGGAGTTTCCCGAGGGGCTGCAAATATTGGTGTTTCACATAAAAAGGGCTCAAATAGGCAGCTAGAATGGATAGGAAATGGCTCCAGGGCTCTCAGGAACTGAGGGCGATACCAGAGGACAGGCAGTCAGATGCACAAGAAGCATCAAAGCAGTTTCCTGTTCAGCAGGCATTTGGCAGAGGGGACGGTCCAGGAGGCAGGTGAAGGGGGTACAATGGATCCCAACGGCGAGTCTCTGGAGGCTGGATCACGAATCAGTGAGCACCTCGTCCCGGTGATGAATAGCTCTGGATCGCAGATAGGGGAGTGGTGATGGGGATGGATGTGTCACAGAGGGTGTGGAGCTGCACAGTAGCCATCACAGGGCCACATGGAATTACACGGCTGCTGGGTCACAGGGGGCTCTTCCAGCCTGAGTAGTGAAGGCAGTCTCATGGAGGAGGTCCACAGATACCTGGGTGGTAAAAAAGCACAGAGGCCCTATAAATTGGCAGTGGATCTTTTTGGGAAACTGTCAAGAAACAGGACTATTAGATTTGTTGATTCCCCTTGGTAACTTAAGGGCCATCCTTAGGTGAACAGGTACTTTTGATAAGAGACCAACTTTCAAGCCTTTGAGGGTTTCTCTGCTGTTTGTGAAAACTTTCCGTGAGGGACACCCATAGCTTAGCCCTGGAAAGAGAGATTCAGTATTGACTCCACCACCACCAATCACAGCAATATGGGCTTAATCTGGGGCTAAGGTCTCCCCAAAATAGGTCTGCACCCCTGGGGGCAGTGATCTCCAAAGAGCTGACTTGAGGCCACCAGTCTTCCTATCGGCCATGGGGAGGGGGCTTTGAAGGCTTGGTGGTCCCTAGGACTCATCTCCCTCCCTCGCTCCCCTCCCTGCTCCCTCCCCACTCCCTTCACCTCTCCTCTCCCTCATTCTTCTCCCCCCCAACCCTCCCCCCTAATCTGACAGTTGGGCCGTTATGGTAGCAATGACTGCTGCTGCTTTTGTTTCAGCTTAATGGCTGTGGCAATGACTGTCACAGGATATTTTGGAATTCTAATTCTTGATTTGTGTAAGTATGAGAGTTCCAATTCTAGTGAACAGAGGTGTAACTTGAATCACAAAAATAACTCAGAGCCCCCAATCAAGTCTCAGATTTGAGCTAGTTTGAAGAACCACCTCCTTTCCTTGCGTGACAGGGAGGTGTGTTATACTGCCAAATGCATATTCCCAACTCACACTATTATTTTCCCGAGAGATCTACGACCATTTATCAGTATAACTGCATTGAGGGTTGGGAACAACCAGTCAGGAATTATTTGGCGCTAATTATTATCAGACTCTAAACTACACTAATTCATGTAGACCCAAAATACTACTCTGTACAGTCAGAGGGGCTTATGGAGGTGAGGTAGCAGAATTTTAGCTTAAGTCCACCCACACTGTGGGTCTAGTGGGTCTCTAAGCCCATTTTGTGCATATTTCTCCAGTTCTGGAACCCAGAATTGTAATAGATTTACTCAGCAGTAGGCAGAGTTCCTACATTGATTTCTTGATCTTTGGCGTGAAGGGCTTTTACGTTGAGAAAGGTCAAGTTCAAGCCATTAGTACTGCTTCTACCTACAAAAGTAGTAAAAATGTCTTGAGAAAATAGTTCTGCTGTTACCAACTACTAAGATTCATGCTTGGGTTCATTTGCTTACTGCTGACTAAATCGAAGGAGGGCATTTATTTTGATGAGAAGGAAACAGGATTTATTCAAATGAGCTCTGAAAAGATGGATGCGCCGTTTGCCTAGAATCTCCATGTTGCTGTGTACAAGTGTAAGGGTCTCCTATAGTAAGGAGCAGAGAGGGGGGAGGAACCCAGCGGTAATGTAGAGTCCACACTAGCTCTACTGCTTCCAGCTGTGTCGGCTCAGTCTCCCCTTTCTTGTGGAAAGGAAACCGGCCTCCAGCCTCCTCGGGCTGGCACCTTCATACTCTGTCACTTCTTTTGGACTGAGGAGAGTGGCAAAGGTGCTGGCTATGTGATCAGTACGAAGAGGTTTACAGAAGTTGCTCATCTCTGAAAGGAAAAAAACCCTAACTTTTAAAGGTCTAGTTTCCAGAGCTGGGTACAGTGCCACTATGAAGAACTCTAAAAACGCAGGGGTGGTGATTCTCGTCACATTCTTCTTCAACTTGACTAATGGGGGCTCATGGGGAAAGCGGATCAATGTGAACAACGGGCCAGAACTGTAAATGTAAGCAGTGACACCAACTGCAGTTACTGTCATAGGTGTGGTTTTTGGACACACTCTCTGGTGCCTAGCGTTCAAGTGTTAATCTAGCAAACACACACTACTCCATACTTAAGGGGCTGGGGATATAGCTCAGTGGAATAAGCGCCTGCCTAGCAAGGGCAGGGTCCTGAGTTTGATCCCCAGTACCGCCAAAAAAAAAAAAAAAAAAAAAGAACATACTTAATAAAAACCATCAGAAGCAGTTTGCTTGCTGTTCGTATGGCAACAACACACCTTCCCTGTTCTGCCTTGAAGCAACAACTCTCTAGCTCTATGTCATACATTAGTCCCCAGGGACATTTCCCTTTTTCACATATGCTAATCTGTCATGTTAATGATACTGTGTTGACTAGGCTTGATGAGTGGAAGTGGTTGCTGCTCTAGATATATTGGTAATTCATTTGCATGTCGGTGGGTGGAAAATAAATGTCCCCCAAATTGAAAGGTCTTTCACCTGAGTGAAATTTCTAAAGATACAGAATTGTAGGAGTATGAGAGGATCTGTCTCTTAAGGTGAAAGAAGTTTGCTGTGAATGTCATCTCCTTCATTTAGGTGAAACGCCAGCCCCTTTACTAAGTGACTCAAAAAGCTATGAGTTTGGAGTAAGGCCCACAAAAAAAGAAAGCTCTGCAATAGTCCAGCTTGCCATGCAAACTACTCTGCCACTGGGCATATGATTCAACAGATTCAGTTAGTAATCAGAGTGTTGGTGACAGATGCTATTTGGAGCTGCTGGCTAGCTCCATAGCTGAATCATAGCACAGATCCTTAGGCTTTTGAAGTCAGCCTCCTGGCCTCTCTGAATAACTTTTATTTTGACTTGAGAAACAGCTTTTGGCTTGCTATAGCCCCTCATAGAGACTGAACACTCAACCATGTGTCACCAAGTTGTGTGGCCTGAGATGCCCATCATGAGTTGGGTGCTATCGGACCCATAAGGTCATCCGTCTGAGTATGCATAGCAGTACTCTATCAAGTGGAAGTGAAATGAGTCTGGACTTAAGACCTCGAAGTCACAGCTAATTTACCTGAGGAACTGGCCAAATGTCCAGGGTCGTGCTTCCCTACTAAAGTCCTTTTTTTTCTCTGAGCCCACACTGGTGGGCTCAAGTAGAGTTCCCTATGTTGAGTTGACTGAGAAAATAGAAAATTTGGAGCTGGTTTATAGAGATTTGTAAGTTTCTGTAGAGACAGCTTGTTTATAAATTTAGAGCTGGTTTTACATTATATGAAGACACCAAAAGTAGGGTTAGCTGTAGCCCACAGCTCTTTTCTGAGACATCTTCAAAGGATAGTGATGAAATCTTCCTGGTGGGCAGAATTTTGAACAGGGAGCCTTATCTTAAAAGGAAATGGCCAGAGGTAATAGTCCATATTAACCCATAAATTATGATCAATGATTTGGCTGGATGGTCAGCTGTAGAAGGAAAGCCAGACATAGTGAAGTCTGGGGGAGAGAGATGTGCCTAAACTTCTTAGGATGAGCAAAGAATGTGGAAATGGCTTTTGTTCCTTCCAGTACTGAAGTTTGAACCCAGGCACCTATACCACTGAGTTATATCTGCAGGCCTTCTTATCCTTGAGACAGGACCTCACTGAATTACCCAGGCTAGCATCAAATTTGGAATTCTGCTTCAGCCTCCGGAGTAACTGGGGTTACAAGTATGTCATGTACCCAACTGAAATGGCCTGAAGAAGACTCAGAGGACAGCACATGATGGCAAAATCTCAGGAGCAAAGTCTTCCAGGATTCTGTACAAGCTCTCTTTAGATTTTAAAGAGGAAAAGATAAACATAACCATGAAAATAAGTTTCAAACAGGTTAGTAGGACAGTTACAATAGTTGATACATTGAGCATTGTTGTCTTTGTAATAGTTATTCACAGTAGAGGATATAGGTATGATATCTCATCCATACAATATTAGCACAAAGCGTTCTTTTTCATGAACTAAGAGAAATTAGTTGTGTTACTCAACTATCTTGTGAGTGTATGCTCTTCAGCAGTGTCTTGTAGGTTCCCATTTCTCCCATAGCCAGGTGTCATGGTCTGGAAATGGAGTGTATCTATTCACTATTACTCCTAGTGATCCACTACTAAGTTTTGTATTTTCCATCCCCACAAACTTTGATACTGAGACCTCTAGGCAGCAGAACCTAAAGGGGAATAATTCCATCAGAAGGTGACAAATCCACTGGATTCAAAACGAGACTGCCACCTCACTACTTTGGTTCCTCACACTACTGAATAATGGGAAATGATGGGGTAGCTGGGCTGGCTGGGGTGGCTATGCTGGCTGGGGTAGATGTTTCTGAATAGCAAGGGTAAGCTGAGTTGGAGATGAGGAGTCATGTGTCTGGAATACAGGAGATCCCATTGGGTGTCTGTCGGTAGTACCATATCCTGCCATTCAACTCAATGGAATATTATAACTTAATTGATTCTGCTTATAGCTGTTATCATAGCAGGGTCAGAAGCCTCAACTGTGCCCGAGCACTCAGCCTGCTCCTCCTCACAGCCTGCTCTATGGATTTGGACCTGCCTTGCCAGCCCCCACAAATAAGCAATTCCTTCCAACAGGTCTCTTAGTGTATTTACTATGTATCTTCTATTTGTTCTATTTCTTTAGTAAATCCTAATAAATCCTTGATATGTGATACCACTTCTGAGATTAAAAACAATTCCTACAGCAGCAGTTTGTTACATGGGGGAGGACAAGCAGGACTTGGGGCTCAATATTGCTCATTCTTTCAGATTTTCAGAGGCACTGAGGATTTTCCTGCTGTGATAGGCATAATAATGCCCATGAAGTCCATGTCCCAAACCTATAAATTTGTGAATGCTTACTTTATATAGCAAAAGGTACTTGCAGATATAATTAAATTGAAGTTCTTGAGATCTGAGGGTCTTTGTAAGAAAAAGAGCAAGGCAACAGAGTCAGTCAGAATAAGAGGAAGCAGAGGTCAGACTGTTACAAATTGGCTGAAGGTTCTTTTTCTCAATTCAGAGAGAAATCATGAATTGGCAAAGTGCAATTCATTTGATGTTAGTGGTTTGGGGCTTTAAATGGCAGTAGCTCTAGGTCCTTAGGGTTACAGCCCTGAGATTTGAGGGCCAGTACCTCATGGCTCTTGGTGCTATAACTCCTAGGGTTATAGCTTCCAGGCATCCTATCAGCTCCTTAGGAATCAGATCCCACAGCTTCTCGCGGCAGATTTCTAGAGCTCTTTCAGCAGCATCTGCAACTCTTTGGGATTCTTCTGCAGATTCCCATTGCTCTTAGCTCCTCTTTGGAGCTCTTCAGCAGCCCTCTGACCACCACTCACTCTCAGGACAAGTTCTTCACTTATCTTGCTTCACCCAAGACAAAAATCACAAGTTGGCACTAGGATGACCTGGATGAGTCTTATTTGTGTCTATCTGAAGCACAGTGGGTAATGCAGAGGAAAGAGCCATCCTGTACTAACCTGAGAAGGATGAAGAAACATTGCTTATGTAGAGAAGGTGCAGGCCCATGCATGAGCAGCATATGGTCTATTTTAGAGAATACCCCATGTGCATCTGAGAAGAATATGTATTCTAATGTTGTTGGGTAGAATACGCTGTAAAGGTTATGAAGTCTATTTATTCACACATTTGGTTTGGTTCTGTTTCTTTGGTGATTTTTTTTTGTCTAGTTGATCTATTTCTTTGTGACAATGGGGTGTTTAAACCCCCTGGTACAAGTATGTTGTTATTTATTTGATTTTTCATGTCTGTTAAAATTTGCCTTATATAGTTGAGTGCTCCTACATTTGGTGCATGTATATTTATGATTGTTATCTCTTCCTCTTGCAGTTTTCCCCTAACAAGTATATAGTGACCTTCTTTATCTCTTTTGATCATTATTGAAGTCCACATTGTTTACAAACAGAATAGCTATTCCTGCTTTTTTATGGGTTCCTGTCACATGAAGTATTGCTTTCCATTCTTTGACTTTCAGTCAGTGAATTTCCTTTTGAGTTAAATGTGTTTCTTGTATGTAGCATATTGTTGGATTTTGTTTCTTAATCCACTCTTTCAATCTGTTTCTTTTGATTGGTGAATTGAGAGTACTTACTTTAATGTTTATTACTGATATGTGTTGACTTATCCTTGTCATGTTATTTTCTTGCTGTTCTGTACTTTCCCCCTCTGGTTAATTGCTGACTTTCATTGGTGGTTCTTTTCTATTGTTGGTCTTAAAACTGTGGTCATTTTTATCTCTGTAGACTGTTTCAGTACTCTTTGTAGGATTGGTTTGTGGTCATGAATTTCTTCATTTGATCTTTGTCATGGAAGTATCTTATTTCTCCATCAATTTTGAAAGATAATTTTGCAGGTGCAGCAGTCTGGGTTGGAAGTTGTTTTCTTTCAGGACCAGAAATATTTCACTCCAAGGTCTTCTTGACTTGATGGTTTGTGTTGAGAAATCTGCCGTGATTCTGATGGGCTTCCCTTTAAAAGTACTCCATTTCTTTTCCCTAACAGCTTTTACTATTCTGTTCTTTTGCTGAATTTCTGGGATCTTGATTATCATGTGTCTGGGTGTAGATTTATCTGGGTTATGGCTAATTGGAGTTCTATATGCCTCACTTAATTGTATTTCACTTTATTCTCCCATGCTTGGGAAATTTTTTGCTATTACTTCCACAAATAGTCTTTTTATGTCATTCATGTTGCCTCCTGCTCTTTTGTTGACAACTGTGAGTCTTATATTGTTTTTCTTTGCCTCATCTTGTAGTTGTTGAATTACTATTTGTTGGTTCCTTTTTATTTTTAACGGATCTTTCCTTTCATGATCACTAGCTTCATTGCTGTCTTCAAGATGTGAAAGTCTATGTTCCATTTTGTTCAAGTGGTTTTGCCCGCTTTCAGTGGAACTTTTAATTTCCTGTATATCTCCTTGAATCTATTTCATTCATTTTAATTCTTTCCTATACTGTTCATTCAATGTTTCCATCATTTTTCTGTGTTCCTCTATTTATCTGTCTTCTTTTGATATGCCTAGTAAATCTTTCATTATGGTTGCCATTTCTTCTTTTTTTTTACCTGAGCAAATATTTCTGATCTGATTTCCTCTATAACCTGATGTAGTTCTTTACTTCAGTTGCTGTCATTTCAGAAATTTCAGGTGTGTGACTTCCATGTTCTTCCATGTTGATGTTTCTTGGACTTGTTCTGGATAGGGTGGAGGACTGAGATTGCATTTTGCTCCTTTTTGTCATTTTCAAATCTCTCTAGGTTTCCTGGGATTCAAGGTCATTCCTGAGTGGGAGGGACCTTCCTATAATGGCAGTGGGGGGTGCAGCCAGAGGTCCCAGGGTTCTACACAGC
Organism: Dinomys branickii; assembly: GCA_004027595.1. NCBI lineage: Eukaryota > Metazoa > Chordata > Mammalia > Rodentia > Dinomyidae > Dinomys > Dinomys branickii. The sequence continues at coordinate 9,833 of PVLD010036696.1, forward strand.
TCATCGAGGCTTTCCAGATCTGAGGGACCTTCCCAAGGTGACAGCATGGGGTGGAGCCAGAGGTCCTGGGGTTCTAGTCAGCTCACCAAGGCTTCCTGTGTCCAAGTGACCTGAGATAATTCAGGAAATGGTGTGCTGGTGGGATAAAGCTAAGCATCACATCCAGTCACCTGCCCCACAGCCTGAACTTTGATATTTTTATTTCTATAATAGAATATATCTTGAAGTTGCATGAAGTCATCAACTTTAGTATTTTGAACCTTTTCTTTGTCACAGTTTTTAGCTGCCTTAATTTATCCTTTTCTCCCATCTTCTGGTATTGGGCATATCAAACACCAGAGGAGAGTAAACAATCATCCCTGAAAACCTTAAACATGGTATCTAAAGAATAATTGTTCTTTAAAGAAAGAATAATTGACTAAGCATATAGTTTTTTTTTATTTTAGAAACATAAAAGTACAAAAACATATTGACAAACAGACACCCATTATCATAGAAAATAGTACAATCACAACTAATCTATAGACAAGGTGATATGGTCTCAACAGTAGTGGTTGCTTTATCCATTGATATCTTCGAATTGTAGATGTATGGACCCATATACAGACATGCAAATTTAGTCAGACAGTTGATCCTCTCAACAACAGAAAAAAAAAAAAAAAAGAAAGCACAAGAACCAAAAATCCAAAGACAAGAAAGAAAACAGGCATACATCAACAACAGCATCAACATCAACAACAACAACAACAGAAGAAAAAACACCGCTTGTTGCTGCTTTACATATTGTTATCTTCGAAGTGTATGTTCAGGCTAACACATACAGATATACACTATTAATCTAATATCCTGTCTTCGATTATTGCTTAGCATTAAGTGATATAATACACTAGTAGAACCATGTTAGCCCTCCTGCACATATGTATATTCATATATATTCCTCTATACATACATA
>PVLD010036697.1:0-10792 GCA_004027595.1 Dinomys branickii
CTCCCTCTCTCTCTCCCTCTCTCGCTCTCTCCCTCTCCCTCTCCCTCCCTCTCTCTCCCTCCCTCTCTCTCTTCCTCTCCTTCTCTCTCTCTCCCTCTCTTCCTCTCCCCCCCCTCTCTCTCAATAAACTAAATTTATAGATAGAACAACTAATTAGGTCCCATGTGCTGGATCCAGAGGGATTTCGGGGGTGGGGTGTTAGCCCAAAGCTAGAGATAGCAAAGTGCAATTTAATACAGACAAATGTGGAGTATATTCTTAAAGTAAGAAATCCACAGAAAGCCCAGTGTGCAAGAGCCAAATGCTCCACCGAGGAGTCAGGAAAAGCACGCAACTGCTGTGCTAGCTAGACTGGGAAGTATCCTCTTGATAAATGCTGACCTCCTCTGGACATTTAGGTCAAGGTGGGGGAAACAGTGTCTTCCGTTCTTTAATCCCAGTGCTGTTTATTTCCCCTGGGGCTGGATTAGTGTCCTTTCAAAGGAAGATCCAGAAAAACAGTAATCAGTGTGTCAGGTTATCAATTGAGGGCCCACAGCTTTTACAACTCAACAAAAAGCAGTCACCCGAGGGAGGACTTAACGGATGCAGCCTCTTCCAAAATCCTCAGAGTTTTCATTTATCCAGCAGCACCGATGCCCAGCTCTCAGGCTAAACACATACTCAGGTATTTGGGGGCACACACTGCTGCTCGGTGAGGAGCTTATTTGAGCTACAATTTGAGATCCAAGTCTGTTTGTTCATGTGAGGTTGGTACCCATGAAATCGACACGTAAGTCAGCGTTTTTGACAGCGCCTCCTTTTTTCTCTACCACTACGTCCCTCAGTGACTTCTTGGTGACTGAGGAACCCAATTCCTCAGCTACATTTTTGCAAAGCATGTGCTTTTTTATAGATCAAGGCCACTGACTTATTGAACTCTTGACACTCAGCTTGGTCATGTCCCTGAGTTCTCTATGTAGAATTTCCCTGAACCTCCTCTTTCCTGGATGTGTGCACAGCCAGTGACTCCACAACCTCTGTGTGCTCAGGCTCTCAATCTTCTTCATCTTCTGCCACCATGAATGACTTCTTATACCGGGACTCACAGTCTTTCTGAAACAGTCCCCTGTGAATCTTTTCCTATCAAAAGTCTCTGTTGGAAAACACTCAGTGAGGCTCTACATGTCTCCTTATACATCCAGGAACAGGTTCTATCCACATACAGGAATTTTCCACCAGCCACCAGCAGAAATAATTCTCCTACTCTCTTCTCACCCCAATGTATTACTAATCCTATTTCTTTTTATATCTATTAACCCAAGAGTAGTGAGGGACAGAGTGGGAATTTGGGGCCATGAAGCGAATTCAGGGTTGGAGAGAATCACTGAAGATGATAAGATGGTGAAATTTAAAAACAAAACAGATTGAAGTCTATGGCAATGGAATAAAATGCTCCAATTGCATGAACATTAAGTCAAACTGCCCATTTTACCTGCCAGTGCTCATAAGACACACTGATGAGGAGTTTAAGTAGAGCAAGAAATAGAATCAAGGAAAGCAAAAATTTCCAGGTTCCCATAAGCCAAACAACAGATGATCATTTCAAGAAACTGCCCACTGAAATACAGAGAAGCACCTTTATTTTTTTCAAGGAAAGAAAAGAAAAGCCATGCAATTTAATTTATTTGAATGGGTAGGAATTCCAGTAGAGTTGTGCAGGGTAGCGACATTTACTGTATTTTGAGATGTAATTATTAGGGAAAGAGTCCACAGGAGAGCTGTGGATGTTACCATGAATGCATCCTTCCTGAAGAAGCCATTAGAGAGCATGGCCTGTGGAGGTTGGAAATGGATCCCCGTGTTCTTCTAGTGGTTCTGCTTCTGGACAATGTAATATGGGCTTAAGATGTACACAGCTATGGGCTATGAAACTGTTTGCATTTTATATACCTCTGCACTTCAGTACCGCTGTTTGCCTTAAGTCATTCCCCAAAAGTCCACCTGAGACAATTATCTGCTCTTGTCCAACACCCTGTAGGTATTCCAGAAAATGTAGCAGATCCACACTCCTTGTTGTGGTATATGAAGTACCGTCCAGAGATTCACGTGTCAAAGGCTTGATACCCAATGCAGCAATGCTCCTAATTGGATCATGAGGGTTTTGATTTTCTCAGTGATGAGTTCCTAACTGAATGACTTTATTAGAATGAGGGGCCAAGTTGGAGAAAATAGGTCACTGGTGCATGACTTTGAAGAATATATCCTGTCCCCAGCACTTTTTCCTTTCTACAGCTCTTTCTCTGCTTTCTGGCTGCTGTGCAGTAACCATCTTTACTACATATTTACACTATAATATTTCTACCTTACAGCCAACTAAACATGGACTGACACCTCTTCAACCATGAGCCAAAATTATCTTTCTCCTTTAAATAGTTTACACTGGGTATTTCATCACAGAGATGTAGAGAATCTCTGTGACTGGTGACAGAATTGTAAAGCTAGAGGAAAGCTTACTTCACTAATCCTTATAATCCAATTCTTATTTCAACAAAATGTTTTTCTTCAAACTATAAAATTAACATACGCTCATTTAAAAAGACATAAAAGTAAAATAATTTATAATATATTTCTGAGTTTTAAATTTCTGTTAAGTTTTTTTGGAGGGAAGGATAGTAAATATGTACATAGATAAACATATATGCATAAACATATGTGTGGATATATGTATGTTTTGGATATATAGGTCATATACACATTTCAAGTGTGCATAATTGAGATTATAAGCTTAGATTTTTAACAATAGGTATATGAATTTTTGATGTCTAGAAAATCCTGCAAAAATCATTTCATAAAATAGAATGTAGCCTGCACCTCGCTCCTGCACATGCCCTGTCCTGTCTGGAGATGCTGAATCAGGTGGTCCATGATCCACTGACATTATGGTTCACTGCTGAGTGCTGAGACAACCAGGTATACCCCATCTACTTCCTGAGGACAGAACAGGCGACCCATGATCCTGCCACCGTTAGAGTCTGTGGGCCCAGTACAGCCAGGAGATACTGGATAAGAAGGCTCACAAACCACCAACACCAGGGTTTGCGTTTTGTCCCTCCCACCATGTGCCTTGTGCTGCTTGAGGTATTAGATCAGGCGATCCACAAACTGCTAACACCATGGTTCATTTCTGGGCTTTGTACGTGCCCTGACCTCCCAGAGGACACAGAAAGAGGCAGTCTGTGTTCACCACCAGTGCAGCTCAGATATGGCTCCTGCATGTACCCTGAGCTGCCTGGAGACACCAGATCAGGCAGTTCACAAACTGCTGACCCTGTGGTTCCTGTTTGGGCTCTGCCTATGCCCTGAACTGCCTGGAGACACAAGACCAAGTGGTGTGTGATCATGCCACCAGTGCAGCCCACTTCTGGGTAATATGCATGCCCTGAGCTACCTGGGGACACTGGATGAGGTGGTCTGTGATCCGCTGAAATCACAGTTTACCCATCTGAGACCTGAGAAAACTAAGTACACTGTACCAACTGCCTGGAGACCCCAGACTGAACAGCCTATCTTGGCTGCCACTGAGGGGTAAATCTGACCACCAGGAAAACTAGGGACACTAGCGAACTCTGCTAAGCTGCCAGGGAAGAGGGACATTAAGCACTCTGCCTCCAGAGTCAAAAATGACAAGAAGGAGGACCAGTATTCAATCTCAGAACTCCACCACACTCAGAACTAGTGCAGGAGACATCAACATAGGAATATTTGGTAAACACACACCTGTGAAATTGCTGAAATGATTGCAATAGAAGTAAAGAAACAACTCCATCAGGCCATAGAAGGTATCAGATCAGAAATAATCTCTTAGGTAAAAAGTGAAACGACAACAATAATGAAAGAGTTGCTCAGCACATCTAAAGAAGACATAGCTTAAAAAATAGATGAGCATAGGAAACTGATGGAAATGTTAAATGAAAAATGTAGGAATGAAATACAATGCATGAAAAAGATTCAAAGAGATATCCAGGAAATCAAAACTTCCACTGAAAGCTGGCAAAACCACTTAAATGAAGCCAAAGATAGAATTTCGGATCATAAAAACAGCATGGCAGCTCATGATTGTGAAAGAAAAGACTCTTAAAATTAACAAGGAACCAGGAAAAATCAATTCAACGGCTGCAAGATGAGGCAAAGAGAAATAATGTAAGAATAATAGGAGTCAATGAAACAGAAGGAGGCAACACAAATGACATAAAAAGAATATTGGCAGAAATAATAGCAGAAAATTTCCCAAGCATAGAAAAAGAATCTGATGTACAGTAAGTGAGGCATATAGAACTCCACCCAGTCACAATCAAAGTAAAACTACACCCAGGCATATAATAATGATTGCAGATATCCAGCAAAAGAACAGAATGTTAAAAGCTGCTAGAGAAAAGAAACAGATCACATATAAAGGAAAGCCCATCAGAATCACAGCAGATTTCTCAACACAAACCATCTAATTGAGAAGAGCTCGGAGTGAAGTACTACAGGTCCTGAGACAAAACAGCTTTCAATATCATCAACCTGCAAAACTATCCTTCAAATTTAAAGGAGAAAAAAATATTTCAGTGACAAACAAGAACTGAAGAACTTCATGAGTGCCAAACCAACCTTACAAAGAATATTAAAAGATACTCTAGACAGAGAAAAAAATGATCACAATTTCAAGAACAACAATAGAAAAGAACACTTAAGATGAGCAAGTAATAAAACAGTTAGAAAAAGTAGGAAACCAACAGCAAGTAAATAACATGCCAAACATAAGCCAACACATATCAGTTATAACCACTCATGTAAATGGCCTCAATTCACCAGTCAAAAGAAACAGGATGGCAGAGTGGATCAAGAAACAAAATCCAACAATATGCTGGACACAGGAAACACATTTTACTCAAAAGGAAATCCACAGACTGAACGTCAAAGGATGGAATACATTTCTCCATACAACAGGGACCCAGAAAAAAGCAGAGGTAGCTATTATGTTTGCAGACAATGTAAACTTCATGACCCTATGGTGCCCTCCAACCAATTGCAGACGCTTTAAAATTATTTATCAAAGAGCCTGTTCGCCCATCCACATCATCCATTATTCTATTCACTATTGCCCCTACACTAGCATTAACACTCGCATTATCACTATGAATTCCCATACCCATACCCCAACCTTTAATCAATATAAACCTAGGAGCACTATTCATCCTAGCTATATCAGGCCTTGCAGTCTACTTTCAGTGAAAACAATCAAAGAGATAAAGAAGGTCACTACATACTTGTTAGGAGAAAACCACAAGAGGAAAAGATAACAGTCATAAACATGTATGCATCAAATATGGGAACAACAAAGTATGTCAAACAAATCTTAACAGACATGAAAACCCATGTAATTAATAACACTATTGTAATATGGGACCTAAACACCCCTTTGATACAAACAAATAGGTCAACTAGACAAAAAATCAGCAAAGAAATAACAAATTTGAGCCGAATCTGTGAACAAATAGACTTAGTAGATGTATGCAGTGTTCCACTCCACAACATCAGAATACACATTTTTCTCAGATGCACATGGGACATTCTCTAAAAACACCACATTCTAGCCCATAGAGCTTACCTAGATAAATGCAAAAGAATTGAAATTATCCAATGCATGTTATCTGACGACAGTGCAGTGACATTGGAAATTAATGACCAAAGCAACTCCAAAAACTCCATAAACACTTGGAAATTAAATAAAAACCTCCTGAACAACCAATGGGTCACAGAAGAAATTTAAAAATACCTACAAACAAACAAAAATGTAAATACAACTTATCAGAACCTGTGGGATGCAATGAAAGCAGTCCCCGGAGAGAAAAATTTTTTTTTTTTTTTCAGTACTGGGGATCAAACTCAGGACCCTGCGCTTGCTAGGCAAGCGCTTATTCCACTGAGCTATATCCCCAGCCCCACCGGAGGGAAATTTATAGTGGTGAACTCACACATAAATTTCTAAGGAAAATAGAAAGAGAACAAATAAATAGCCTAATGCTGCATGCCAAACTTTTAGAAAAAGAAGAACAAGTCAAGCCTAAAGCCCAAACAAGGGAGAAGATTATAAAGATCAGGGAAGAAATTAATGCAATCGAGATGAAGAAAACACTACAAAAAATAAATGAATCAGAGAGTTGGTTCTTTGAAAGAATAAATAAAATTGATAAAGTCCTAGCCAACCTTATCAAAAACAGAAAGGAAAAAACTCAAATTCATGCAATAAGGAATGAAAAGGATGAAATCACTATAGATCCTACAGAAATTCAAAAGATCATTAATACATACTTTGAAAATCTTTACTCCTATAGGATAGAAAACTCAGAAAAAATGGACAGATTCCTAGAAATGTTATGAATTACCAAAGTTGAATCAAGAAGATATAAAATCCTCAACAACTCAATATCAATTAATGAGATTGAAAACATAATTAAAAATTTACCAACAAAGAAAGGCCCAGGCCCTGATGGATTCACAGCAGAATTCTACAAGAAATTCAGAAAAGGTTTAATGCCAATACTCCTAAACTCTTCAGTGAAATTGAAAGGAAGCAATTCTCCTTAACTCATTTCTGGAGGAAAGTGTTACACTGATACCAAAACCAGAGAAGGGCCGAGAAAGAGAACTACAGACTAATCTCCCTCATGAATATAGGAGAAATACTAGCAAATAGAATGCAGCAAATCATCAAGAAAATCATACACCATGACCAAGTCAGATTCATTCCAGGAATGCAGGGGTAGTTTAATATCCACAAATCAATTAATGTTATACACCATATCAATAAAGCCAATGACAAAAACCACATGATCATCTCAATAGCTGCAGAAAAAACTCTTGACAAAGTCCAACACTCATTCCTGATAAAAACCCTACAGAAAATACGAATACATGTTCTTTACCTCAAGCTGATCAAAGCCATCTTTGCTAAACCAACAGCTAACATCATACTAAATGGTCAAAAACTAAAAGCTTTCACTGTAAAATCAGGAGCAAGACAAGGTTGTCCACTGTCAACACTCCTATTCAACATACTTTTGGAAGCATTAGCCAGGGCAATTAGACAAGAGAGAAAAAAAGGAATAATGATAGGAAAGGAAGAAGTGAAATTATCATTATTTGCAGATGACATGATACTCTACATGGAAGACCCCAAAAACTCCACGAGAAGACTCCTCAAATTAATCAACCAATTCAGTAGTGTAGCTGGATACAAAGTCAATACTTAAAAATCAATAGCATTCTTCTACACAAACAACAAACAGACTAAGAGAGAAATTAAGGAAACCATACATTTCACAATAGCATCCAAGAAATTGAAATATTTAGGAATCAGTCTAACAACAGAAGTAAAACATATATTCAATGAAAACTACAGTACTTTGAAAAAAGAGATTGAAGAGGATTTCAGTAATGGAAAAATATTCCTTGCTATTGGATAGGAAGAACCAACATTGTGAAAATGGCCATACTACAAACATTGTTGTATAGATTCAATGAAATTCCTACTAAAATACCATTAGCATAGCTCACAGACCTAGAGAAAATATTCCTGAAATTCATCTGGACCTATAAGAGACCCAGAATAGCAAAAGCATTCCTGGGCAACAAGGACAAGTCAGGTGGAATTACAATCCCTGACCTGAAATTATACTACAAAGCTACTGTAATAAAAATGACACAGTACTGGCTAAAAAACAGACCTGAGGATCAATGGAACAGACTGGAAGAAACAGCCCCAACCACAAACACACTCAGCCACCTAATATTTGACAAAGGGGCCAAACAAGCTCACTGACAGAAAGATAGCCTCTTTAATAAATGGTGATGGAAAAACTGGCTTGCCATTTGCCGAAGACCAAAAATAGACCCAAGTCTATTGCTGTGCACCAAACTCAAGTCAAAATGGATCACAGATCTCAATGTTAAAACAGAAACACTACATCTGTTGGAAGAGAAAGTAGGTAAAAATCTTGAAGACATAGGGGTAGACAGAGAATTCTTGAACAAAAACCAAACTGCTTGAGAAATACTTCAAAGATTCAACAACTGGGATCTCATCCTACTGAAAAGTTTCTGCACATCTAAAGAAATGACCAGCAGAGTAAAAAGAAAACCCACAAATTGGGAAAAAAATTTTAGCTGACTGTCCCTCAGACAAAGGCTATATAAAGAATTAAAAAACATCATCCCTCCCAAATTCAAAGACCCAATCCAGAAATGGGCATCTGAGATGAATACACACTTCTCAGATAAAGAAATACTAATGGCAAATAAATACATGAGAAAATGTTCGACATCATTAGTCATTCAAGAAATACAAGTTAAAACAACACTCCCCAGTAAAAATGGCTAGCATTAAGAAATCAACCAATAACAAATATGGCAAGGCTGTGGATAAATAGAAAATATTCTTCACTGCTGGTGGGAATGCAGACTGATGAAACCACTGTGGAAATCAGTCTGGAGATTCCTCAGCAAACTAGGTCTAAATGGTCATAACTAGGGATCATACTCATAAGTTAAATAAATCTGACCTTCATGAGTAAACAATATATTGTCTCACTAGTGTAAGAACCTGAAAGAGTGAATAACATTAGGAGGTATGATAGACATTGTGAAATGAAAGGAAATTGCTCAAAAGTGAAGAGCAACTGGGATGAGGGAAAAAGAAAAGAAAGAAGGGGGAAATTATGTGTATATATATATATATATATATATATATATATATATATATATATAATAGCTAATATAGTTGTACTACTGACTACTATTGCTTTATTGACAGGAACAGTTAATGATTAATCATTTGATCAATCTTGTGTGTCTATGTTTGTTTTCCCAAGTAAGCACTTTAAAGATAACAATATGTAATACAACATTGTTACTTTCCTATCACCTTGTCTGAAATTCATTATTGCTTGTATTGTTCTTGTGTTGTTTTGTAAATGTACATGTGTTTGTTAATATGTTTTCATTCTTTTATTTTTAAAATACAATAAAACTTTAAAAATTAAAAGTAAATTAAAAAAACAAAAAATAATGTATTGGGCATGATAGTGCATACTTACAATAATCCCAGCTCTTGGGGTTTAGGCAGGAGGACTGAAAATTCAAGTCCATCTTTGACATAATAGTGAATCTCTGAATTAAAATAAAAAATAAAAAAAGGGCTGAGGATGTATCCCAGTGTGAAGGCTCTTAGTTCAATACCAAGCATCCAAAAGTAAAAGATTTTTAAAAATCATGATGATGTAAAGTAGAATTCACATAAAATTAACCATTTTAAAGTGAACATTCATCGACACTTAGAAATTTCACAATATGGTACAATGACCACCTCTATTTAGACTTAAAATTTTCTGCAACTCCAAGGTAAAATTCCATACAGATTAAGTAGTATTTCCTCACATTTTCCTCTTACTAATATCTGGAAAACACCCATTTGTATTTTGTCTCTGAATTTATACACTCTGGAGATTTTATATAAATGAAATCATACAATGTGGCGTCTTGGTGTCTGACTTCTTTTACTTAGCATGTTTTTGAGATTCATTTTCATTGTAGCATATTTCAGTACTTTATTTTTTATGACTAAACCATGTTATACCATATGTATAATTGTATACCAGATTTTAGAGAGAAACCTTTCAGGTTTTGTCCATTCAGTATGATGTTGGTTGTTTTTTTTTTTTTTTAAATAAAAGTACAAAAACATACGAACAAACAGACACCAATTAGCATAAAAAATAGTACAGTCACAACTAATCTACAGACAAGGTGACATGGTCTCAACAGTGGTTATTGCTTTATCCATTGATATCTTCGAAGTGTAAATATATGAACCTATATACAGACATGCAAATTTACTCAGACAATTAATCTTCTCAACAACAGAAAAAATACACAAACCAAAAATCCAAAGACAAAAAACAAAACAGGCAAACAACAACAACAAAAACCACCAATAGTTGCTGCTTTGCATATTGATATCTTCGAAGTTTGTGTTCAGGATAACACATAGAGACATACAAGATTGATCCAGTAATCCGTCATCAATTATTCCTTAGGATTAAGTGATATAATACAATAGTGGAACCATGTTAGCCCTCCTGCTTATATGTATATTCATATATACATACATACATTTTTGTCTCTTTCTTTTCTCCTTTCCCTCGTCTCATCTGTTCTGTTTTTGAACAGATTTCCTTCATGACTCTTAGTTTATATTCCCACGCTCGGGTTCTTACACCAGTGATACAATACGTTGCCTGCACATGTATCGCTGATTTATTTCACTTATGAGTATGGACTCCAGTTTTGACCACTTGCCTACAAAGTCCCTAAAACTGTCTTTCTTTATAGGTGAATAATATTCCATTATATAGAAATGCCACAATTTTTTAATCCAGTCTTCTGTGGATGGGCACTTGGGTTGCTTCCACATTTTAGCTATTACAAATTGTGCTGCTATAAACATGGGTGCACATATATCAGAGAGATATGATGTTTTCAGATCTTCTGGGAAAATACCCAGAGGTAGAATAGCTGGTTTGAATGGAACCTCTAGACCTAGTTTGCGGAGAAATCTCCAAACGGCTCTCCACAGTGGTTGCACCAGTCTGCATTCCCACCAGCAGTGTAATAGAGTCCCTATTTCTCCACAGCCTCGCCAGCATCTGTTATTGGATGACTTTTTCATACTGGCCAGTCTTACTGGGGTGAGATGAAATCTCGATGT
>PVLD010036698.1:0-10791 GCA_004027595.1 Dinomys branickii
ACTGTGTTCTGACCATGCACCAGTTCCACAAAGGGAGGCACACACTGTGCACACAGAGATTCATAAAAAATGTGATGTTTGTGAGCCCGGACATCCATACGTCCAAGGCAGCACATCCCCGCCTTCAGTTTTAGAAATATACACGGAGGGTTCTTACATTCACCCAACTACGAAATGGAAACACGTGGAAAGTCTGTCAGCACTAGAGACGCACAGGCGCCGTCGGTGTCACGGTCCCCAAGAGAATACCATGCGGCAGCTGTGTACGTAGAACTGACGCAGCGGGCGTTGTCAGCCATCTGCAGGTGGCTGAATGGAATCATGCATCGTCTGCTCTGAAAGAACCTGGGACTGATCGGGTAGCCCGCTGTGCCTGTTTCGTTTTCTTTGATGGTGCTCATTACATTGAATGTTAAAGAACAATTGAAAGAAGGGGGGGGGATTTTCATTTGTTCATGCATGCATTTGTGTGTGTGTGTGTGTGTGTGTGTGTGTGTGTGTGTAGAATGTTTTCAGAGAGCAAGGACTTCAGAAATTGCAGAATCTATGTGACTGGCTTTACTGCCTCAGTGATATTCAGGGACTTGCTTGGAAATTGCAGTCCAGCACACTTGAAAAAGTACCCATGCTGTGAAAACTGGTGGTACATCGTGTCATCCAATTGTCTTTAGCCCATTTCCACCTTCACTCAGGGCTGCCAGAAGTGCGGGGGATGTTCGCAGTTTCTTGTCCTGCCACCCTACAAGGCCTCTTCTTAACACTCACAGCAGTTGGCTGTTTTTATACAATCCCATTTCCTCTTTCATGTATTTTTGTAGGGTAGACACCCTATAATTTTAACTGGCCAGAGCCAAATGCTTTGATGTTTTGTAAATAAAGGTCCCAGTGCCTAGGGTGGTTGGAATAAGTTCAGTTCAATGCTGGTGACTGCGGGTCCCTCAGACGTGCAGCCGGTGCTCCTGGGGTGTTGAAAGGAACTGGAAGACACTGCGGACATTTCATTCTGTGGAAATCAGCTCAGGGTCTTGCTCTCCATGGGAAGCAGCTCTTCATGTTGAGCCACCACAGAGAGACCCACTGGGGACAACCAGGGAATTCTGCAAGGTACAGTTTCTGAATATTGCAGTGGCACTTGCTGTGTGCACAAACCCACCTTCCCTTCCCTTGCTTACCCCTCCCTTCCCCTGCCCTCCCCCTCCCTCCCTTCCCCTACCCTCCCCCTCCCTCCTGTTATAGTGTGAGTCATTTTTTGCAAGGGGAACAATATAATTCAGGACACATACCTTATAAGATTATTTATAATAGTCACCCAAAGAATGATATATAAGAGAGTGCAGGAAATCTGCCCACTCACTAACACCAAGAATCCAGCTGAGGGCCTGGATCCCGGGAAAATGTCCTGTATGTGTCCAGCTGAAGACCTAGATCCAATAACAATGCCTCCCACGAGTTCAACTGGAGGCCCAGAACCCACGACAACAGAAGACATCTGCATAAAAGATATCAGAAGAAAAGTGTTCAGCAGTGGTCCCGTTAACACTCATTGCATGTTTCTTTCATTGCTTCATATTTATAACTCAAGGGAAAAAAGAAGATAAAAGATGTCTGGCTAAGCTTCTATGTTATCGTCCAGGCAACGGGATGAGAAAAGCACATTTATACGTAGTCGCTGTCCCTGGAAGATAGCTCAGCGTGTGACATCATTCTTGGAAGTTGAGTACGGCGGGGAGCAGCCCCTGAGTCAGTATTTTTACATGTCTGTTACAGGACTGCAGTGGGTGCTCAGAAATTCATGCCATAGAGGGCGCAGGGTAGTTAAGTGAATCGGCAGTGAGTAGCTAGCAATCCACGTGCTTGGCAGAGGAGATAGATGCACGGACGTGCATGTGTAGCTACAGGTGTTGAATGAATTGCTTTTCTTCTGTGTATTTTCTTTCTAGTGATGAGAGTGTCTTAGACAAACATAAATGAATGCTATTCTTTAGATTAAAATGTCCCTCTGAAAGGCTCCTCTGTCCAGAGTTAGGGCTTCTGGAAGGTGCCTGGATCACACAGTGCTGTGTTCCTCAGTGGGTCTAGCCATGGATGAGCTCCTGGATGAATGTGTTGTAGGAGGTGGGATGTGGTCACTGGGGTGTGACCTGGAAGGGTGAGTTCTTGTCCCTGGCTCAAAATTATATACCAGTATGTTAATGATCATGCATTTACTATACAATATATATGTGTGTGTGTGTGTGTGTGTGTGTGTGTGTGTGTGTGTATATATACACACACACACATATACATATATAATATATTTAAAGCAGCACAGAAGAAGGGTTTATCAGGCAGAAATTTTTATTTATTTATTTTGATCTTTTTGAGACAGGGTCTGCATATGCACTACAGGCTGGCCTTGAGCTCACTTTGTAGCTCGGGCTGGAGTCAGTCTCACAACAATCCTCCTGCCTCAGCCTCCCGAGTGCTGGGATTACGGGGGTGACCCACCACGCCTGGTGTTCGGCAGAAATTTTAGTACACAGTTGCAAGCCCTCATGAGGAAAGGAGGCGCTCTGTAGTTTGGAACGAGGGGTGTCTATGTTTATTTGGTGGTGGAAGTGTGCACAATCTGACAGTGAATGTCTCACGTTCACTCTGTTGATTGCACGTAGAGTGTCTGGTAGACTTGTATCAGTTAGGAGGGTGCAAACCCTCCATCACAGAGCTCATTCATGCATTTCTCAGAATATACTGCCATCCTTCTATGGTGCACAATTCTATAACTTGATTAGATTTAATTCCGTGCTTTGGAAGAATGAAGGACATATGGCATGTCCATGACGAATGATGCAACTATTCGACAAATATATAAATGTTTAGAAAACATTTCAACAAAACACACATAGACACATTAGCTTTAATTCCCCCTCAAACTATCAACCCCATTTCAATGTTAGTTGTGCTATCACGGAAGCCTTAATGTCCTAAGTGGACTTAACATGTTCACCTTTCCTGGTCGTTTTGACTTTGGGGAGGATCCAGAGGTTGCACAGTGCCAGATCTGGTGACTGAGGTGGACGAGGACGCAGTGTGGTGTGTTTCCAAGCTGACTTTCTGTTGGATGGCGCTGTGCAGCAGCGGTCACTGCATGTCTGATTACGCCTGGTGAAGACCCTCAGGAAAGAGCACTCCAGAGCTGCTGCAGAAAGTGGCCAGGACGGTGGGATGCATTTGTGCAAAGAAAGGGGACGATTTTTAGGGGGATTTGTGGCAATATGCCTTTTACTGCAATTGTTTTTTTATTTCAACATTCACTGTAGTTTTAGATCACAACACTTAATTGATGGTTGTATAGCCACGTTCTGATCAATAAGCTGGATCAACTGAGATAACTCTGATTAAAAATTTTGCATGTGTTTACTCAGGAAGAGGTCATATGCATTGCCTGAGCATTCAATGCTAAAATGAAAATTGCTGACCGATAAAGGGACACGTTTCATGCTCACATTCAGCTGTTGTTTTTTCCCTCTGGTATTGAAAGTTAAAATAAAACACTGAGCTGCTGAGAAGATTCTTCAGAGACAGAGTAAAATAGAGTTTCGGCCAAAGATAAGGGAGACTCGAGAGCTAACTCTGTGTTTTTGTAGCTCAGGAATTCTCTGGGTCACCATCACCAACTTTACCGGGGTTGTAAACGTGATTGGTTGAGAAAAGAGATCTATTTTTAAGCACCCAATCAACTGCTGACACTTGGTGCTCTCTTCTTCCCCTTTCCTGAGAGGACGTGTTCCCTGTGGTACGTAAACACCTGTTCACTCTGCGAAATGCACAGGTGTGTGTTCATGGAAATTGCCTCTTGGCTGCCTCTGGTTCTGAAGATGTTCTAATTATCTAGTTTTCTTAGGACTGAGGACTCTTGTAAGCTTAATTAGGGCTCTGATTTCCTCTGGGAGGCAGACATGTACTTGATAAGGAGAAGTGAAAAGCTCCAGTGCGTGAGTTCAGCGAGATAGTAGCTAGCTTCCTTGTGGAGAGCAAGAAGAATTTACATTTATGTATTTTTTACATACTTACATGCTTGCTTACTTATTTACTTGTCTTTTGGAGACAGGGTCTCGCTGTGCAGTTCAGGCTGGACTTGAGTTCACTTTGTAGCCCAAGCTGGTCTCAAACTCACAACAATCCTCCTGTCTCAGCCTCCTGAGTGCTGGGAATTTAGATTTAATTCTCCTTCTCAAAAATTCTTTATATTGCTGGGTATGATGGTGTGTGGTTTGCATCTCAACCTAAGTAGAGACACGATTTAAGTCTATTCCAAATATGAGGCTACTGGAAATGCCCATCTTTATTTTTTAAACATGTGATAATTTATTTTTTTGTAATTTACATTTTTAGGGACATATGTTTACAAAACACCATAATCACATTCATCTTGTAGGGTAACATTATGTATATTACATTGAAATGTCTATCTTTAAAGGTTGTGTTTTGAAAATTACTATAATGTTTTGTGATAGTACTGTCAATGCATGTTTTGGAATTCTGTTTCTAGCACATGATTTTGTTGATGGGAACTATTTACCTTTGCTGATTAACCTTGGCTCTTGTTGAGTTATTTGATGGTTTTGAGTAGTTTTATTTTAATTTACCCCTTAATTTTGTAGGTACGGAATCAGAATACCTTCAAAACAGGATGATAAGAAATCAACAATGGTTGTTATATTGCATATTGTTATCTTCAAAGTAGTTGTTCAGATTATCAGGTATAAACATGCAAAATTGGATACCTTCAAAGAATTGTGATTTTTCCAACATAGTGGAAGGGTGTGGTACAGTAATTCTGCTCACCTCACGGTGGCCAGGAAAGAGATCCAGAGGGAAGAGGCAGGGTCATGAACACGCAAACACACCCTTCAGGGTCACACCCAGGGACCTGTCTCCTCCAACCACGCCTCACCTCCTAATACCACATAAACTCAAGATTGGGTGGAGCCAGTGATGGACGTGGTATGGGCACTTGGGGGCACCTTGTGCAAGTAAACTGTAACACGTGACGCCTGATGCAAAGTCAGAATCTGAATTCCTTGCTAACGAACATCCATGCTGGTCCAAACCAAGCTCTCAACTCATGGTCTCTGCATTCCAGTCCCTTCTTAGGAAACTAAAGTATCATTTCATTTTTACTTGCCAATATGACAGGAGATCAATCCTGCTATAAGGGTACACAAAACACCAGGATGAATGAACACCAGGAATCCTTTCCGTTCTATGAGGAAAGCATGGAAATCAATCATGATATTGATTAACTGCATTTTGAAAGTGATCAGAAGCCTGTTAGGGTTTTAGTACCAGAATTTAAAAGTGTATACTTCTTTTAAGTATATTCCTTCCTTTCAACTCCTATGTGCCAGGCAGTTCTGTAAACCATACTGCTAAAGGATGGGAATAAATAACCCAGTCAGTGGAATTGGGCCATGGAGGAAACATACAATCGTGTGAGACTCCAGAAATATATGCGCACATTAAAACCAGGCATTTGAACTGCTGATTTGCACCTATGGGTTATTCCTGCTATGTGCTGGAAATAGGAATATCTTGTTCAATTGGCTATTTGCATTAAAGCAAATACCTGCCAAATATCAAAGGCTCATCTCTAAAACCCTAAAAAAAATCTCTTGTTTTGTTGTTAATGTTCATTATTCAGATATTTGTATAGACATGAATTTATTTTTTCATTGATAAACTTTAATTACTGGCTTTTTTGGCTTTGTTTTGTTGTGTGGACACAAGATCTCGTTGTGCAGTTCAGGCTGACCTTGAGCTCACTTTGTAGCCCAGGCCGGTCTCAAACTCACAGCAATCCTCCTGCCTCAGCCTCCCGAGTGCTGGAATCACAGGTTTGTGCCACCATGCTCGGCCATAATTGTGGACTTCTGAAATGAAAGAAAATATTTCTCTGTTAGCTTGTGTTTTCAGCACATTAATTTTACATGTATCTTGGGGACTTGGTACAGGGACATAGCTCAGCTTGTTCCTTTTTTAAAAAAATCGGCCCATGTGGGGTTCCTTCTAAACCACTCACAATTAGGCTTATGTGGTGACATATGGAACATCATTTTCCAGGTGGAGGCCACTCATATATTTTGTGGTCTGGGCACCCAGGAGGCATCTAAATTTTTTTAAAAATTTTTATTTGAAAGAGAATAAAAAGAATGGCAAAATAACAACATAGGCAAAACAAAGCAAAGCAAAAGCAATAAAAATGTACAGGGTTTCAGAACAAAAAGGTAGGAATTAGCAGTGGTTGCTATATTATGCATTCCTATCTTCAGCGAAGTTGCTGGGATTACCAGATGTAAGAATGCAAGATTGATCAAACTGCTAAAGAGAATAAAAATAATAAAAGAACATTAGAAACTATATACAGCTTCACTACACAAGATAGTAGGAATTCAGTAATTGTTGTGATATTGCATACTGTTGTCTTCAAATTAGTTGTTTGTGTGACCAGATATAAGCATGCAAAATTGGTCGAACAATTTAAGCATTGAACTGTTTCTTTCATTAAACCATTAGACATCAGCCAAAATTGTTGTACAGATTCAATGCAATCCCAATTAAAATTCCATTAGTGTACCTCACAGATCTGGAGAAAACGTTCTTAAAATTCATCTGGGACCAGAAGAGGCCTAGAATAGCAAGAGCAATCCTGGGCAGCAAAAGAAATGCAGGAGGCATCACAATCCCTGAATAGGAAATTATACTACAAAGCTGCTATCATAAAGTCAGCAAGGTGCTGGCAAAATGACATATCTGAAGATCAGTGGAACAGATTAGAAGATGCAGACACAACCACAAACACACTCAGCTACTTTATCTTTGACAAAAGGGCCAAACATGTGCACTGGAAGAAAGACAGCCTCTTTAATAAATGGTGCTGGAAAAACTGGCTCACCACATGCCAAAGACTGAAACTAGACCCACGTCTATCCCCATGCACTAAAGTCAAAATGGATCAAACATCTAAACGTTAAAACAGAAACACTAAATATTTAAGAAGAGAAAGAAGGTAAAATCTTGAAGACATATGGGCAGGCAGAGAGTTCATGATGAAAAGGCATTTGTTGTCTTTTGATTTCTCAGTGATTGCCAGCCTTTCTGGAGTAAGATGGAATCAGTGTGACATAGACATAAATTTTTAAGAATTAAACTTACTCGGTTGAAAGTGGCTACAGTGTGTCACTGGAATTCTAGGACATAAATTGGAGACAATGAAGCATTTAAAACAGTACTGTTGATGAAAGATTGATCTCAGAACTGTTGTCAAGAAACTTGGAATATATTATTACAGGCAAAACTAGGTGAAGGAAGAGACTCTGGTATGTAATGTCTGTATGTTCAGGCAACGCAGTCAAAGTATAATCATGAAATTATTAGGGGGGGTAGAGAGAGCAGAATGGAAAACGTATCTTAAATTGTTCTCAATAGCTATTGTTTGACTGAAAATTTTAATAATGAAAAGAATGTGGAGTGTCAGAATTTCAGCTGACTGAACTAGCAGGCGAACCTACTTTGCTAGAAATGCCGTTATGTCATTCTGTCCACAGAAGAGAAGAGGGATCACTGTGGAGTATTCAGTGTCCTAAGTTCCTCAAGAAAATTACATATGCACCAAGGGAAGTATTTAGGGAAAAAAATAGAGAAAGAAAACATCAGGCAAAAAGCAATTTTGCTATGCAGAGCAAATTTCCCAGAAAGTAGAACTTGCTGCCTTGAGAAATATTCAGAAGAAAGAATTCTACCAGGGGGTTTAGAAATAAGAAGAAAACCCTAAAAAAAAAAAATCCTCAGATGAATCTTCATTTTTTTTCTCCATGAATATTGCAATTTTTGTAGTGGTGGTTGTGTGGTTGGAGAAACAGTGAACAGAGAGAAAAAAGGAAAGCAATTAGGTGAAAACCTTGGTTAAGTCTTCTTTTATTTCAGCAATCATAGATGAAATTTTGTTGTAGAAACTGCCTTTCAATAATGTGTACTTTATTAGTGATGCCCTGTGAATACATTACTCAAATAGGCTGAATTTTGCTTTATATAGTGTGGCTGTAGAGCTTGTGATGTTTTTCTTTCTTTCTTTCTTTCTTTCTTTCTTTCTTTCTTTCTTTCTTTCTTTCTTTCTTTCTTTCTTTCTTTCTTTCTTTCTTTCCTTCTTTCCTTCTTTCCTTCTTTCCTCCTTCCTTCCTTCCTCCCTCCCTCTGTCCCTCTCTCCCTCCCTCCCCCAACCTCCCTCCCTCCCTTCCTTCCTTCCTTCCTTCCTTCCTTCCTTCCTTCCTTCCTTCCTTCACTGTACTTGTGCATAAATGTAGGATGCTCACACTGAGCTATACACATCCACAGCTTTTATTTATATATTTATGTATTTAATTATTTGCAGACAGGCTGGCCTCAAATTTGTAACCTTTTGGCCTCAGCCTCCCATGGGCTGGGATCATGGCTCCTATGAGTTCTTTTCGAAGTTTACTTTTCATTGAAAGGTGATAATTGCACCTGTTTGTAGGGTACCGGGTGATTCTTATAATGTGTACCATTGCATTGTTATCAACTTGGGGTGTGTACCATCTCTAGCACCTTGGAGCATCACCTGGTGGTGATCATTTAATTTTTAGCTGGTGTTGTGTTCCAATTCCCTGGATAAAGCAGGAGGCTCACTCTGAAACACGGCTGGTTTTTGGCATAAAAGAAAGTAAAAGGAAAGGAATCACCTACAGGCTTTCCCAAGTTCTGATCAGATGGGATTATAACATGTTCCTCACGTGCATGGCAGGGAGCAGATGTCCCCCAGACGGAAGCTGCTGAGGACTGGTGAGCCATGCCCGGTGAGGGGAGGTTGGTAAATGAAGGAAGACAATCCCTGAAAATTCATCCATGCAGTGGGTTGTTGCTTTATGCTCTATTACAGCTTTTACAGTGCCCTAGTATTTGCATCTTCCCCAGAAACAAATACATATCTTTGCATGCTCATGGAATGTGCTGCAGAGGTTCACAGACCCTCTCATTCTGCAGGGTGGAGATGCCGAAGCAAAGACAGGGAGAAACTCAGAAACTTTGTCTGTGCCTGAGAGAAATGAGGAGAGATTTGCAAATTTAGAGGAAGTGTGTGAGTGCCTCGGGAGCCTGGATTCAGAACACCGAAGACAGCACAGAGGACAAGTTCCAAGTGACCGTGCGTCGTTGACACAGAAGAAGGCGGTGACATCCATTGCTGGCCTTGGGTCCCTCTGTGCCCATCGCCCCAGGAGGAACCTAGGTCTTGCATCTTCCCTGTGCATGTGCAACAGACCCTGTAGCATTTTGCTGTGCTTCGTGTTATTTGTATCAGCAATACATCAATAAGAGTAACCAATCAGGCATATTGTCATGCACAAGTCCCATTTGACCTCAGGCCTACTAAATTTAATTTTTCTGCAACTTTCCTCTAAGCTCTTGAAGTGAGCTACCCAGGATACATCCCCCAAACTGACGTTTCCTCACCAAATGCTGCTCTGGGTCTCCGTTGCAGGAGTAAGACTGTCCAAGGCCTGGGCTCCTTGTCTGGAGATGGGCGGTCGACTCATAGTAAGTGACCCTCTGTGAGTCACTAATCCCTACCCAAACCTCTAATGACAGATGAAGCCAGAAAGACTGAAAGTATGAAACAAGATCACAGCCAAGGACACCTGGATCCGATCTCAACTGGACAAAGACTATAGGCTTAGGCATCTCACTGCTGGGAGGAGTAACTTAATACCTTACTTGGAGAAGTCCTTGGGTGGTTCTCCCTTCTTGAGTACTCCTCTCTGTTCTGATAACCACATAAATATGGGCCACCCAGAGAAAGTGTTGGTCTTAGTCTTGAGAACTTTGAATTCTGTGAGAGGGCTTTGATCTTCCTAGAGCCCTGAAATCATTCCATTTGCCTCTTTTTATTTAGCCTTTGCTGTACACTCACTTGCGAGATTGTGGAACCACTCTTCTAGTAATAACTGAGGGATACTGTAAGGCCATTGCAAAGAAAAGAAAAAAACTCCTGAAAAGACACCCAGGATTTGGGGGCAGATTTACTTTATGTCAGTGGGAACTGATTGGGATCACTCCCAGAATATGAGGCTCTGAGGGCTGAGGCAGGGAGGTTTTTATGGCATTGCAAACCAGAAGTGGAGTACTTGGCTACCTTTGATTGTTTATACAATGTGCATCACAGTGACCAGTCATTTGTAGGAGACAGGAGCAACTAGAACTGCAATAGGAACTGTTACCTGGGCAACTGAAAAATGAGCTGGGGGCCACTGTCTGCTACAGTATTGTTCAAGTAGGATGACTTTGATGTTTTATGCTTTTTTTGAATGTAGTTCACCATTCACCAATGTTTTATGAGCTTCCCAGCTATTGGAGAATATTCTGAAGTAAGAAAGTTTTCTTTGTTGAATTCACTGACCCATTAGCATAATGAAAATCCAGCCGCTGGCAAACAGTTCTGCACCTAGCCTGTGACCTCTAGGAGGCTGGTAAACAGCCAATCTAAAGTGAATAATGTACTGATCCGGGGAAGATGGCGACCAGGTGAGCAGCAAGGGAGAGAACCTCCTTAATAAACACCACCAGCTCGAGACAGACTTGGCGAGCGTGAATGCCGGGACCTCGGCTGGGAAGTTTAAACTGGGCGTATTTCTCTGAGATGCCGGGGGAGATGTGGTAGGGCGGACCAGGCTGCCGGGGCGAGACGTGGGAAAGTCCCAGACGCTGGGAGCCGGGGACGATCCCCGCGGGGAAGAAGCT
>PVLD010036699.1:0-10791 GCA_004027595.1 Dinomys branickii
CACTTATGAGTATGGACTCCAGTTTTGACCACTTGCCTACAAAGTCCCCAAAACTGTCTTTCTTTATAGCTGAATAATATTCCATTATATAAAAATGCCACAATTTTTTAATCCAGTCTTCTGTGGATGGACACTTGGGTTGCTTCCACATTTTAGCTATTACAAATTGTGCTGCTATAAACATGGGTGCACATATATCTAGCTGCATATCTATTACTAGGAGAGGGTTCATCTTAAGCAAGAATTCCACTTCTGCTATAATAGCTTCAATTGGAGTCACAACTTGATTCAGTTTATGGTATGTACCATCATTATACTAGATCCATCCATCTCTGCACAGGCAAAATCAAACCATTAAATGCAGATGTAGTGGGTCCACCATCTGTGCTTCTTTCATGTCGTTGCTAGTGCCAATAATCTCTGCATTCCCTCTAGGAGAGCAATATTGTATTTAGTATTTTTCCCAGCAGTCAACACTAATGGCTTCCACTGGGGGATTGCAATTATACCTTGACACTACAGTTGAGGAACCACTGTGAGGGTTCTGCCAAGTACTAAGTATATCTATCCCAACTGCACATTCTGGAAGAGCAGAAATAATTTCAGAATGAATTTGAGGACCTGCTGGACCAACAGTGACTTGAAACTTTGCTAAAATTCCACTGATCACATGAACAGCACAGGCCCTTGAATTTACTGGAGGGTCCTGATGGTGTCTTTGATCTTACAGTCACCGTTAGTTCAGACTTTGTCTAGTAGTCTCTGAAATGTCTGATCTTTTTCCTTCCCTCGGTATACAGTTATTCTGGTAAAAGGCCTTAGATCCTTTTGTGGAAGAAAGAAAAATTGACCATGTAAATGTTTGTTGGTGCATGAGGATCATTTCTCAATTATATGTTGCCACTTGAACCGTGCCAGGCTCAGATCCAATCACACATTTCCAATTCCGTGTCTGTGGTCCCTACAGTAAGTTCTGGCATACAGAGAAGAGCAGTGACAAGGCTCAAAGAAATACTATAGGCAGTCAGACAGGTAGGCCCTCCAAGAAGCCAGTACAGAAGAGAGATCCATTATAATAGTGGGAGAGACTGATGCTTCCTCTGAGACCTCAAAACAAAAGATAAATGCACCCATCTACTTCTCCTAAGGGTAAACAACAGGTATTGATGTTCTAAATAGGTATCAGTCACCTTGAGAAAGCCAGGAGGAACCACTAACCCAACTCCTACAGGAAGAGCCCCTGTTTTATTTCATCTCTGCTTGGTAAATGACTTGCTTCCCCATTTAATCAATAATACCTGAGCAATTAGGTATTATAATTGCTCATAATCTTACTGATTAATCATTTGTCCCACTTCATGCCCAACTTGTGATTTCCCATTTTTCTCCACCGTGGACCTGCCCCTCTTTGTGGTTTTGCTCTATAAAAATCCCTAGAAAAGGCAAGGTCCTCAGCAACCCACTCAGGACCTCTTTCACTAGTGTGCTGTGATCTCTCTGAAAAGACAATGGAGAGATTAGGCGTTTCTGAAGATGATATGGCAGGACAACAGAAAAAAACAGAAGGATTTGTATCATAGGGAGCTTCATTCACAACATAATTTCATCTTTTCACTCTCAAATTCATAAATTAGACCATCCATATAGTGTAAGACAATAATTATGACTTAGAGTAAGCCAATTATCACAGCCTCTAAAACCATTTACGAAACACCTTCACTATAATACAGAGAGAAGCTTAGTTTGACTCCAAAGTCAGACTTCACTGTTCAGGAGATCAGGCCCACCTGGGGATGTTTGGGATCACCGGTGGTTATGGAAGACCACCATCAGGTAGTCAGCATGAGCAGGAAGTGTTCAGAATGAGCCAAGGATGCGAGGACCATAGATTTAAGGAGAGTTCCAACCTCAAAGCAGGAGTACTAAGACTTGGGTGAATATTTCCTATGGAAACCTTTGGTTCTCCTTGTCTTTTATCTTTATATGAATCATTTTTCCTCTAATAAGGCTTATGAAAAGTATGCAGAATTGACAATGCCCTAGAGAAAGAATACTTTGTTTATATTTTTGATAATATATTATCTTCAATATTTTCATGTGAAATTTTCCATCGTAAATTATGGAAAATGTAACATATAACTCAAACTATAAAATTTCTGAAAACATTTTTTGTTTATTCATTGGAAATTATCATATGTTACTTCAATATGGGTAATTAAAGCAAGGATAGAATATATGTATTTTTTCACTCACAAATCTGTGCAACGTTCAAGAGAATTTTTTGAAGTATTGTAAACTCCCATAAAGAACACCACACTCATTAGCTAACATTTCAATTCTTTCTCATCCTTTTGCAAACTGGGCTGTACAGGGTTGAGTTGCTGGACCTAGAGACCTTTAGCTGTACTGGAAAAGAACATAGGCAGGGTGCCCTGAAGTCAAGATAACCACAGCTGAGGAAACCAAGGACATGGGCTGCTGACATCCCCTATTCCAGAGCAATAAACTGCAAAGCTTAGAGATAAGACAGTTCTTTAAAATTTACTACTTGGAGAAGTCTTTGAACTGACTCCCAAGGTCCTGCTCAGTTTCCTGAGCTTACCTCAGTATCCCTTCCTTTGTTTGAAAACCAAATAAATACATGCCCCCCTGAACAGAGAAGTTTGTTGTCTGAAACACCAGAGAATCTCAAGTTCTATTAGAGAGTTTTGATCCTTCTGCAGCCCTAAAAATGCCATTTATCTCTTTATTTGTGTAGTTTGCATTCCCTGTTTTAAGAGATTTGGGTTAGGCTAAGACTCCAAAATCTTCCCCTTTCTAGTTCCACTCAAGGTGAGCAAAAAATCAATCTTCACTCTATAGGCATTGACCAATGTGTATAACTTGTATAAATGTCAGCAAAGAATGTGTAAGACTTCACATCTCTTTATTTCCATAGGAAATTAATTTGGATTTCATGCATTTTGTGCTATTTAGTGTAAATAGATTAAATATACTCTTTACTTATATTTACTTCAACTAATTCATAAAATCCCACAGTTCATGCATATTCACTGGGTACAGTGAGACGTTTGATAATGCTGTGCTTTGTGTAGTGTATGTCAGGTGAACAGATTCATCATCTCAAACATTTATATTAAATGGATGGAAAGTATTCCTCTAAAATTATTCTATGACATACCTTTATCCTAAAAACTAAAACAGAAAAATAATTACAAAAGAACAATTCCACAAGCCAGTATCTCTGATGAAAATAGATACAAAAATTCCCAATTGCACTCTGATAGAATAAGAGCTTATTTAAAATGTCATTCTCCGCGATCTACTAGGATGCGCCCAGCAAGGACAAGATGTTTATGTACTTAAGCATGGTAAAGCATACAGAGTGAATAATGGACAAATGTGTTGTAGTCATCTCAGGAGACACAATATAAAATGGATAAAATTGAATATTCCAGGTCTTTTACTTTAAAATAAAGAACAAAAAAATAAATATTCCAGCATGGAAAAAAATCTCACTAAGGTAGATACAAAAGGATATTTTCTCAAAACAATAGAGACCATGGGTGACAAACACAAGTAACCATTCTACTTGGAGATAAGTTTATATTGTATTTTCTAAAACTGATACAAGGTATAATACAGAAGGTGAAATATTAAAATACTATAATTAAAAACCTGTTGGACTCTGATATGCCAAATTTGTGTTTTCTAAAAATTAAGGTTGAGAGTAGTAAGATATTTTTGAGAGATAGAAAGCTCCTGCCAGGAAAGCAAGAGTGGCCCTGAATGCAGTAGCCCTGGACTGTGGGAATCCACACTGAAAATGTTTACACAAAGCATTTTGCATCTAGGTTGTAGATATGGCCATCCTGAGAGATCAGGTGAGGACTCTGCAGACGGAGTATGGCATGATCTGGAGGGAGGCCATAGCCTCACAACTTACAGTGTAAGCACATTTTTTGTGCTGTTCCCGGGCACTCCCAAGCCTATCTAGTCTACCTGTCAGCCAGTTCCCCACGCTATCAGCTCATATGGCACATGTATGTTTTTCAAACTATCTTTTGGATTTGTCTAAGAGCTGTTTTTCTCTTCAGGTCCTTAAGACAGAATATCCCCTAAATAAAGAGTGGTCATCAGCCCTCTCCTTGTGTCACAAGTCTTCTTTCATTGTGTGACATACATCAAAGATTAGCTCCAGTGTTAATAATTGAGAAAGTACATGGGACCCCACTCTAGTGAACTTTTATAGAGCAAGACCCGCATGGGTACAATGTGGGTTACAGCTGTGATCAACCAATGAGATTATAATTACAGCTGCTTAGGTAATATTGATACAGTAGGGCAGCAAGTCAATTAGTGAGGGGGCATGGCAAGACCAAAGAAGTTCTCAGGTAGGTACTGGGTCTTGGTTGCCCACTGGGGTGACGATACCTATCTAGATTTTGATAGGAAACATGTTATCTCCATGTCATCCAGTCCTGGTACACACAAAAGCCTTTTGCTCAGAATGTTTAGGTAACATTTTCTTTGTTGATATTGTTGTCCACACACTGCTGGAGATACTTTACCTTTTCCTGAGAATTTAACAGAGGACCCAGAGCGCTGTCATTGAAACAGTTCATCTGCTGACTCAGGAGCATCTTCCCTGCTCCCCCAAACTCTCTGTACTTCCTACTTCGTTCCCTGAGTCCTCTTCCTCAGTCTCCTCCTCAGTGAGATTGTGGAGCCTGCTCCATCTACTTCTGGCCACATTGCCCGGTGGTCATGATCAACACTGGGTAGAAATCATCTGCACACTCCCTCCCACAGCACATGCACGGGGGATGACTACAGTCATTTCAAGCTTATTTAATGTGGAAGAAGACAAATAAATCATGTATGTCTAAGTATGATTTAATTCAAAGAATAAAACAAAGCATTTCAAGAACAATGGAGAAGATTTGCTTGAATTTCTGACCTCAGAACCAACGTGAAACTGCAGATGCTGTTCTCGGCCAGTGCATGGATCAACTCCACGCAGAGAGGACCTAGGAGCCCAGGGTATTTTGGGAAAGGGTGGCAGTGTGGTGAAAGTCTCCTGATGACAGTATGGGTCCACACTAGCACACTAGGCTCTGGTCATCCTTGTTGACCATGGCTACACTTGTGCTGGTGACATAGTGCTGGGTATGGTGGGTGCAACAGCAGCAGCAACTGCAGCAGCATCTTCTCTGTACCATTAGGAGGGCAGATGGGGCCATGTGTGATTCATGGTGAAGATCTGCTATCCAGATGCCTGTCTCGGGAGAACTACAGTAGTCAGGCTGGGGTTAGGACATATGTATTTTAATACTTTCTAATTTTTTCATTTTCCCTTAAAATCATTATGAAGGTATTATCTCATAGAACATATAACCTCTGAGTGTTAGCCCCATAATTTCTTCGGCTTGTGACCTATAACTAATGGGACATAGAAAAGTTGCGTACCTTGATGTAGTTCACAGATCTCTCAGTATCCAGTGTATGTGACTGTGAAGACACAGCTCTATAGTATCTTGATTAACCTTCTAGTACATCCTTCATTCTGCAGAGGTCTTGTTCACAAATTCCTGTTTCACAATTCTCTACTAATGAATAGAGGAAACACTAAAATAAATCCTGTGTTATAGAGACCTGCCAAACACACAAACATGTTTATATGCATGGAGGCAACACAGGGTGAGGCCCATGGTTATGTCTGTTGAAGAGGAAACAGAAAATGTTTCTCACGGATTCATTACCTGTGGCTACACATGCTCCTCCATATGGTGAGTAGCGTTTTCTCTTTAGTATATTGCTGAAATGGAAACATAGATTAATGAGCTGGAAATGCACTAACAACACATGGTTCCAAGCAAAACCGTAAAGGACAAGGGGCAGCAGATCAAGCATAGAAAAGGGACAAACATGGGAATTATAGATGCAGATCTCACACTGAGAGCCCATCCTGCCCACAGAGGACCTGTGGAGGCAAACAAGCTCGAGTTTTACACTTGAGACAAGGGACTGGGCTTCCACCTCACTCACATCCCACACTCTCAAAACCATGGATGAATGTCTTCCTGACTGGGACATGAAAAGAGGTGCTTGCGAAGAGGTCTGAGGAGGCTCCCTCATCTTTTGTGTAATTCTGCAAGACAATCACTTGAGATCTCCCACCACTTCCTGCACCAAGGGCAGGGACTCAAGGCCCCTCAGTGAATATGTCTGTTGTGCTCTGAGCTGCAAATGGCAATGAAACTGTAAGTATTCTTCATGCTGTTGGGGAGGGAAATATCAATGACTATGAAAATTTGCTAAAATAAAGCAAGATCTTTGCTTTGGTCCATTAAGTTACGTCCCTCTTAATAGTGCCTTGTCCTTAAAGCTCTTGGATATGATGAGCCTTGTTAATCTTGTTGGCAAAAATTCATTAAATGGACCTAACTCTCCATCCCTGAGGAAGAATATCATTGTCATGTTTGCCTTGAATCCTGAAAATGTTAAAATTGGAATAGAAATATGGAACAAAATATTAAGAACAAAGGAAATCATTGCAGTTTGCAGCTAAATTTCTAAGGATGATTAAAAGAAGAAGAATGGAACCTTTAATCCAAATTTTTGAGGAATCCCACCAACAGTAGAGAAGTGTTCCTTTTTCCCCACAGCCTCACCTGCATTTGTTGTTAGTCGATGTTTTGATGATAGCCATTCTTTCTGGGGTGAGATGGAATCTTGGTGTTGTTTTAATGTGCATTTCTCAACTGACCAGTGATGTTGAATATTTTTTTCAAAGATTTATTTTGCATTTGTATTTTTTCATCTGACAAGTGTATATACATCTCAGATGTCCAGTTTTTGACTGGGTCTTTTAATTTGGGGAGCCTGATTTTTAAAAATTCTTTATATATTCTAGATAGAGGCCTTTGTTTGAGTGACAGCTGAATTTGTTTCCCAATTTTTGGGTTTTGTTTTTACTCTGTTGGTGATTTCTGTGATTTTTAGAAAATTTTTCAAAAGGGGGCCGGGAATATAGGTCAGCAGTATAGCACCTGTCTGGCAAGTGCAAGGTCCTAAGTTCAATTCCCAGTACCAAAAGAAAGAAAAAAATTCAAAAGATGAGGTCCCAGGTGCTGATTCTTTGAAGTATTTCCTGTGCATTTTTAAAAATTTAAATTTGTTTTTATTTTAAAGATAATAGACAATATCAAAATAACAACAGACAAAAACAAAACAAAAATGATACAGAGTTTCAATACAAAATGATAGGATTTAATAGTGGTTGTTATATTACATTTTGTTGTCTTCAGTGAATTTGCTCAGATTACCAGATTGATCAAATCATTATAGAGAACAACATTGTGAAAATGGCCATACTCCCAAAATTGTGCTGTTCTCGGGCACTCCCAAGCCTACCTAGTCTACCTATCAGCCAGTTCCCCATGCTATCAGCTCGTATGTCACAGGTATTTTCTCAAACTATCTTTTGGATTTGTCTAAGAGCTGTTTTTCTTTTCATGTCCAATTATTCAATGCAATACCAATTAAAATACCATTAGCATACCTCACAGACCTAGAGAAAACATTCCTAAAGTTCATCTGGAACCGGAAGAGACCTAGAATAGCAAAAGTAATCCTGGGCAACAAAGAAAAGGCAGGAGGCATGGCAGTCCCTGACCTGAAATTATACTATAAAGATACTGTGATAAAATCAGCAAGGTACTGGCAACAAAACAGACCTGAGGATCACGGGAACACATTACAAGATGCAGAGACAACTACAAACACACTCAGCCACTTTATCTTTGACAAAGGGGCCAAACATGTTCACTTGAAGAAAGATAGCCTTTTTAGTAAATGTTGAAGTTGGGTTTTATTCATGAATTCTTTGCCTACCTCTATATCTTCAAGATTTCTACCTACTTTCTCTTCCAGTAGATATAGCTATTCCCCTTCTGGGTGTTTTCCAGAAGAATTGAAAACATCATACCACAGAGATATACATTCACCCATGTTTATAGCAGCCCATTTTGTCATAGCTTAATCTTAGAAACAACCCAAATGACCATCAACTGAAGAATGGATAAAAACGATGTATTTTTATACAGTGGAGTATTACACAGCTATAAAGATATACTCAAGGCTTTTATAGGTAAATGATTGCAACTAGAGACTGTAATCATAAATGGAATAAATCAGATGCACACGTGTAAAAACCATATTGTCTCTCACACACATATACATTACATATTATTTATGCATCTTCATCTGAAAATAAATGGAAGGGAGATTATGACTTGCTTATACTGTGAAGAATGCTGATTTTTTAGAACTTGTATTCTTTATAATATCCAGTTATGATCGTCACCATGAATTTATCTACTAAAGCCAAGTGTGGAGGTGCATGCCTGTAATCCCAGCACTAGGGAGGCTGAGGCAGAGGCCCAGCCTGAACCGCACAGCGAGACCCTATCTCAAAAAGAAAAAAAGGAAAGAATTTATCTGCTAACTTGTCTGAGGAAAGATTGTGTCATGCAGGAGTAAATGTTTCAGTTAAGGGTAATGTGGTATGCAATAGGATATAAGAAAAAACTATAAGAAGTTTATGGCCACTGCTTCACTACCTACCTTGATCATGCAAGTGATTATATCAATATTTCACAACTTACACATTTCTGTCAAAATATATCTCATTTATCTGTAAGTAAAATTATTATGTACAAAATATATAATTATCATGGGAAAATTATGTCAGACAGAAAATACACCAAGATATGTCACACTGTTGAACATATGATTGAAACAGTCCTGGTTGTCTATTTACTCCCATGTAGGAGACAGAGTGAGGGTACATCAGTGTGAGCCAGGACACACAGCTTCCTGCAGGGGCAACTAGCACCAGCAGGTGGCACAGAGAGAGCGAGGGTCCACCTCAAGAGAAGGTTTAGAAGAAGATGAAAGGAAGTTTCCTGTCAGAATCCAGAACTTCTTCTCCACATAATACTTATCCCCAGATATTCCAATTTCATGTCTTGACCTCGAAAGTCTATCAGCTAGACATGATCGTTTATCTAGAATTTATCCTGCTTTACAGCTGAATAGTAGTCCATGATGTACAAACACCGTATTTTCTTTATTCATTCATATGTTTGTGGTGTACTGGCTGCTTCCAGGATTTGGCTGTCATGATTTGCGTTGCTATACACGTCGGTACGCTATAGTGTGATGGCTTTAGCTCTTTCTCGAAGATGTTTCGAATGAGAACAGCTGGATCATATGGAATTTCTACTTTTAGTTCTTTGGAGAATATCCACATTGATTTTAAAATGTTCGTACTAGTTTACATCCACAGCGACAGTGTAGGAGAGGTCATAGGAAGGAAGGTTAATGGGAAGCAGCATGAGGGTGGTCGCGAGCTGCCTGGTGTTAGGATTCAGGAGGAAGCAGCAGGAGGGAGGATTGCGGAGGAGCCACAGACACACTACAGGATACACCTGAGCTCCCTGCACTGATTGCACGTGCTTGTGCAAGCGTCCATGTGTGTTAATACTTCTCAGGAGCACATGTCACATATGGACAGTTTATGTCGTCTACCTGGTGAGGCTTTTACAAATAAACCATACATGAAAACAGAAGAGTGAGAGAGATGATGACAGTTGAAACGGAGAGCGCCATTAACGGGCACCAACATGCTCTCCACTCCGGCGTCCTCTCAGCAAACATCAGAATGCAGCCAAGTCACACACGTTCACCCTGCAGGAAGGGGGGAATGGAAACATCACCAGATGGAGCTGAGTCAGGAAGCTGTTCCCAGTTTAGAAGAGCACGGGCCATACCATGGGTATACATTTTAAGACCTGGGATCCTATGCTGTTATACAGCCATTTGTGACATTTTCATTATTTTTCATGATTACATAGTAAGTGACATCCATGAAAAGTGCATGCTCTGTGTACATGCACAAAAGTGAAAGGAGATCAAGTGATACATACAGAAAAAGACTCTGTTACATAATTTGGTATCATTGATTTCTTGAAGGCTACCATTGTTACCAAACTTCCTCAGTAAACTCACAGCTTCTGTGTGTGATGCCCTCTCCGAGGTACCCAACACCAGAGCTCTCTGTATCGCTGGAGGACTTGCAGAGAGGGCCTCCCTCTGCTGAGGAAAGCCCTGCAGTCCTCACCCCACAGCTCTGCAGAGGAGACCCACACTGGACATACAGTTGTTCCCACTCAGAGATCAGGACTGAGCACAGATGGTTCACCAACAAGCGTGGGCTGACTCGTTTCGGCAATCGTAGCTTCAGCTTCGGAGACCCATTGCCCAACTGGAAGGGGTGGCGAACGGTAATGCTGGAGCCACATGGTCTGGACCCGCCCCCACCCATAGCACGACGACAGGGTGGAGCCGGGCGGTCCGCTGTGAGCGTATGTGCTCTCCCACCTCCAACCATGGCAGTTTGTGTACACCCCTGTATGTTATAGTATAGTCTGAGGCAGCTACATCTCTTCCCAAGGCGAGAGTCCGAGGATATAGATAAACCCAGGAGTACAGTTATTATCACAGGGAAGATAACTGATTGAGTGGTGGGGCAACAGAGATGAGGGAGGAGAAAAAACGAACTGATCAAAAGGGCCATCATCTGTGTAACCTGAGTAACAAAGATGAAGGTAACATTATGTAGGACAGCATCCAGAGCTAATTCCCTTCTATGTTCTCTATAATTCTGTATTTCCTCAGTCGTTTTTGTACTAGCAGAAATGAAGGTAACTTTATATTATACAGCAT
>PVLD010036700.1:0-10790 GCA_004027595.1 Dinomys branickii
GGCCCAGTGGATGTTGAAGGCCTGTGAAACTTGTTGGGTGACTTTGGAAATGAATTACAGGGCATTGTCTGACTGAATGGAATGGGGCAGGCAGAAATGGAGAATGATTAATGTGTCCACCCAAGTGAGGATGTATTGGAGTTTTCTGTGCCTGCGCATGTGGGTAAAGTTAATTTGCCAGTCTTCTCCTAGTAATGTTCCCCTCAACTGGTGTGGGGAAAAAATGAGGGGAGGTCAAAGAGAGCCTTGTGGGATTGTTTTGGAGCATACTGTACATCGTGAGGCCGTGTCCTGTAGTAAGAGGGTTAGGCCAGGATAGAAGATGATGGGATCTAGGAGTCTTTTTAGCGTTTTCCAGCCTATGTGTAAAGAGTTGTGTAGTTGGCTAAGGAACTGTCGGGCATGGTCATCTGGGAGACAGTACTTCCCATCCAAGAGGAGCCAGCCCTCTGGGCCAGGGGAAGCACCTTTTTGGGACAGTTGTTTGAGCTGTGTGTCTGAGTAGGTGAACCCAGTGGGATATAAAGAGGGGATGACTGAGGCCTGGATGCAAAGAGGGAAATTGGGGGTGGTTGGGAAAACTGGAGGGGTCCTGGGTAGTCACGATAATGGGACGGTTGTGTTGAGCCATGGTGGGTTGTGAGGTATCCCAAACCGCTGGATCGACATTATTAAATGGAAAGGAGGGGTCTGACTGGTTACCTGTGGGTGGGGAAGGGGAGAACGGGAGGATGGCTAGGAGCAGTGATGGTGAAAGAGGTTTTGGGAAGGAGAGTGTGATGTGTAATTTGGCGAGCGCATCCTGCCCCAGCAAGGGAGTGGGACACCTAGGCATTACGAGAAAGGACTGAGTAAATAACCTAGAGCCAATCAAGCAAGGTAGGAGGCCTGTGGTGAGAGGGCGTTTGGGAGAACCCTTGACCCCAACAACCATGATCTTAGATGGGAATGTTTGACCAGAAAAGCTGGGGAGAATGGACCAGGAGGCCCCTGTATCAATGAGGAAGAAAACTGACTTACCCACCACCTGGACTTTTACCCTGGGCTCCTCAGATGACAGCAGGATCTCGTCTGCCTCGTCGGTGGGGATTTGGGTCCCAGGCCCCGTCAGTCCTCTCCGGCCAAACCAAGAAGGTCCATCAGGGACAGCTGAGGTCTGGGCTGTTGAGTGGGGGCAGAGGACTCCTCCCATTGTAGGAAGGGGCAATCTACCTTTCAGTGCCCAGTTTGTTTACATTGTGGGCAGGGTCCCGGGGACGGTCGGGGATTAGGACACGATCGCGCCCAATGGCCCTCTTGTCCACATTTGAAGCAAGGTCTTAGGGGCTGCTTGTTGGTTGGAAACTGAGCAGACTGCTTGGGGGTCTGAGGCTTGAGAGCTGCTGTGAGGAGTTGGCATTTTGCTATTAAAGACCTTGAAGGCCAGGTTTAAAAGTTCACAGTGGGGGGTGTTGGGTCCCTCCTCAAGGCGTTTGAGGTTTTTTTCTAATGTCAGGTGTTGACTGAGAGATGAAGAAGGTGTTGAGGATCAGTTGGCCCTCTGTTGAGGCTGGGTCAAGGTGTTTAAATTTAGTGAAAGCCTCTGATAGGCGTACCATGAAAGCAGCAGGGTTTTCTGTGGGCGCCTGTGTGATTTCACACAGCTTATCTCAGTTAACGGCCTTACAGGCTGTCTTTTTGAGGCCTGCCAAAAGGTAGATGATTATTCAATCTCGAGCTAGGGGACCTGGAGTGTTGGGCTGGTAGTCCCATTGGGGATTTGGCCAGGAGAATTGGCCAGCAGAATTGGTAAGGAGATTTTTCTGGGGGGGGGCGGTACAGGAAAGATAGAATTGAGGCTTTTTACAGACAGCGAAGAAAGCTTGGACATAGAGTATCAGATAAAGTACCTTGGACCATTTATCATTGCGGTGACAGAACTGTGTAAGTCCCACAGGACGTTGAAGTTGAGAGTACCCTCGGGTGGCCAAATAGACCATTATCTAGTTTGTACTGTGGCCAGGCAGTTTGGCAGAGGAAGGTGAAACATTTGACTTTGAGATCAGAGAGACCGAGGGGGCTATGGAGAACAGACTTGAGGCATTGGAGCACAGAGACATTGGGAGAGCAGGGGAGGGAGGAGGTGTTACCCATGATGACTGAGAGAGAGAATAGAGAATGAGAAAACTGAAGACCACTGTCGACCAAGAGAGGTCCCAAATGGGACGAGAGAGACCCAAGCCCCCTGAGTAGACGTCTCCGGTCAGGGAGGGGGTCACGAGAAGGGCGAGAGACCCAGGCCCCCCCGAGAGGACATCTCCGGTTGGGGAGGGGGTCATGAGACGGGAAGGAGCGGCTCAACATGTCGACATGATTTTGGGAGAGGGCCGTAGAGGCCGAGGCGTGAAGCCAGGAGAACGACCCATCCACGAGGTGCGACAGAGGGGTCTTCAGGGAGAGAAGAGAAGAGGAAGGTTTAAGTCACGGAGAGAAGAGCAAGGAGGAGGTTCATTGAGGCATCCAAATTCTGGAGTTACAACTGTTCTAGAACTTAATGTTTATGTTTCCTTCCAGAGCCATATGGTAAGCTTCTGGCTTTTCCCTAATATAGGGCCTATAGGCCTCAGATAATGGATATAAGAGAGGAATGCAAGCACCAAGTAATTTTGTGAAGTCTGGGATCTTAGTGATCACAGTCAGATAAATTCAAGAGTTGCTAGGAGAAAACCAGAGTACTTTCTTGTATAAAAGACTATAGAAATGTGATTATTCTTTCCCAATAATGTTTCCTCTAACTTCCACCACTTTCAATTACACAGTAGTAGGAAAGAACTCAAATTGGGAATAGTCCAGGAAATGTGAGAGTATCCTTTTCTCTCTATGGAAGGTTGAGATTGGGTTGCTAGCTTTTATGTTATGGGGTATATGAAATGCTGATTATCCTAACAACTTACAAACATACAATCTCTACCTTAAGTTTTGTTTCTGAAGGATATTAGAGATCACAGGAACAGGAGCTGGTTCCCAGGTACCACATTAACTATTGCTGTCCATCAGTTCCAATACAAGGTATGATCCTCAGCAGCTCAATTCTTTCCATAGTATTTAAACTGACTTTATTATAGTCAAAGATTACTACTGAACCATCAAAAAAGTTTTTTTTTTAACAGAGAAATACTCATAAAAGAAGTATGCTGAAATGACACTAATACTATATATATATGGCTATTAAGTTGAATTCTGTTCAGAAAAAATTATATGGTTATGGAATTTATTCATCAGCTAAGCCCTGGAGCACTAGGGACGGTAACGAGAGCTCCCCACAGGCGCCAGGGGGCAGAGGCTGCCTGGACATGGGCGTGCTGACTCAGCTAAGCTGTGGAGCACTAGGGACTGGAACGGGAGCATCCCGCAGGTGCAGGGGGGTAGAGACCGCCTGGACAGGGGCATGCAGACTCAGCTAAGGCCTGGAGCACTAGGGACAGGAACGGGAGCACCCTGCAGGACCCGAGGGGCAGAGGCCAACTGGAGAGGGGCGTGCAGACTCAGCTAAGACCTGGAGCACTAGGGACAGGAACGGGACCACCCTGCAGCCGCTGCGGTAGAGACTGCCTGGACAGGGGCATGCCAAGTCAGCTAATCCCTGGAGCACTAGGGACGGGAACAGGAGCATGCTGCAGGCTCTGAGGGTCAGAGGCCGACTGGACGGGCTTGCTGACTCAGCTGAGCCCTGGAGCACTAGGGACAGGAATGGTAGCGTCCCGAAGGCACCGGAGTCAGAGGCCTCCTGCACAGCGGTGTGCCGACTCAGCTAAGACCTGGAGCACTAGGGACCAGAACGGGAGCACCCTGCAGGACTCGAGGGGCAGAGGCCGACTGGAGAGGGGTGTGCCGACTCAGGTATGGCCTGGAGCACTAGCGACACGAACGGGAGCACCCCACAGGCCCCAAGAGGCAGAGGCCACCTGGACAAGTGCGAGGTGACTCAGCTAAGCCCGGGAGCACTGGGGATGGCAACAGGAGCACCCCGCAGGTGCTGGGGTCCAGAGACGGCCTGGACGGGGGCGAGCCACCTCAGGTAAGATCTGGAGCACTAGTTATGGAATGGGAGCACACTGCAGGTGCCAGGGGGCCGAGGCTGCCTGGACAGGGGTGTGCCAACTCAGCTAAGCCCTGGAGCACTAGGGACGGGAACGGTAGCACCCCGAAGGCGCCGGGGTCAGAGGCTTCCTGGACAGGGGCATGCCGACTCAGCTAAGAGCTGGAGCACTGGGGAGTGGAACGAGAGCACCCCTCAGGCTCTGGGGGGCATACACAGCCTGGACATGTGCGTACTGTCGAAGCTAAGCCCTGGAGCACTAGGGACCGGAAAGGGAGCACCCGCAGGCGCTATGGGTCAGAGGACGCCTGGACAGGGGCATGCTGACTCAGCGAAGCCCTGGAGCACTAGGGACGGGAACAGGAGCACCCCACAGGCGCTGGGGTCATAGGGCGCCTGGATAGGGGCGTGCTGACTCAGCTAAGCCCTAGAGCACCAGGGAGTGGAACGGGAACACCGCGCAGTAGCTGGGGGGCAGAGGCTGCCTGGACTGGTGCTTTCCTCCCGAGGTAAGTGCCGGAGTACGAGGGATGTGAATGGGAGCACCCCACAGGTGCCGAGGGGCATAGGCTGCCTGGACAGGGGCATGCCGACTCAGCTAAGACCTAGAGCACTAGAGACTGGAACGGGAGCAATCCGCAGGCACCGGGGGGCATAGGCCACCTGACATATGCGTACTGTCTAAGCTCAGCACTGGAGCACTAGGGACGGGAACAGGAGGACCCACTGGTGCCGTGGGGCAGAGGCCACCGACTCAGGTATGGCCTGGAGCAGTAGTGACACGAACGGGAGCATTCTGCAGGCCCCGAGAGGCAGAGGCCACCTGGACAGGTGCAAGCCAACTGAGCTAAGCCCTGGAGCACTAGGGACTGGAATGGGAGCACCATGCAGTAGCCGGGGGGCAGAGGCCACCTGGACCGGTGCCTTCCTCCTGAGGTAAGTGCCGGAGTACGAGGGACGGGAACGGGAGCACCCCACAGGCGCTGGGTGGGAGAGGCCACCTGGACCGGTGCCTTCCTCCCGAGGCAAGTGACAGAGCACTAGAGATGGGCACGGGAGCATCTCGCAGGCGCCGGGGGGCACAGGCCACCTGGACAAGGGCGGGCTGACTCAGTTAATCCCTGGAGCACTGAGGATGGGAACGGGAGAACCCCGCAGGTTCTGAGGGGCCAGACAACAACTCGAGAGGGGCGTGGTGACTCAGCTAAGGCCTGGAGCACTAGGGATGGGAAAGGGAGCACCCCGCAGGCCTCAAGGGGCTGAGGCTGCATGGACAGGGGCATGCAGACACAGCTGAGACCTGAGCATTAGGGATGGGAATGGGAATACCTTGCAGGCACCGGGGTAGAGGCTGCCTGGAAAGGGGCGTGCCCACTCAACTAAGCCATGGAGCACTAGGGATGGGAACTGGAGCACCCCGCAGGTGCCGGGGGGTCAAGGCCGCCTGGACAGGGGCGTGCTGACTCAGCTAAGCCCTGGAGCACTAGGGACAGGAATGGGAGCACTCTGCATGCGCTGGGGGGCAGAAGCTGCCTGGACAGGGGTGTGGAGATTCACCTAAGACCTAGAGTGTTAGGGACTGGAACGGGAGCACCCTGCAGGTGCCGGGGGGCATAGGCTGCCTGGACATATGTGTACTGTCTAAGGTAAGCCCTGGAGCACTAGGGACTGGAACGGGAGCACCCACAGGCGCTGTGGGGCAGAGGCCACATGAACAGGGGTGTGCTGACTCAGCTATGGCTTGGAGCACTAGCGACTCAAACGGGAGCACCCCGCAGTCCCCGAAGGGCAGAGGCCACCTGGACAGTTGCGAGCCAACTGAGCTAAGCCCGGGAGCACTGGGGATGGGAACGGGAGCACTCCACAGGTGCTGGGGGCCAGAGGCCGCCTGGACAGGTGTGTGCAGACTCAGCTAAGGCCTGGAGCACTAGGGACAGGACCTGGAGCACCCCGCAGGCGCCGGGGGGCAGAGGCCACCTGGACCGGGGCGTGCCTCCCAAGGCAAGTGATGGAGCACTAGGGATGGGCAGGCTAGCACGTCGCAGGCGCCGGGGGCACAGGCCATCTGGATAGGGGCGTGCCGTTTCAGCTAAGCCCTGGAGCACTAGGGACGGGAACGTGAGCTCATCGCAGGCGCCGATGGGCAGAGGCCGCCTGGACAGTGGTGTGCCAACTCAGCTAAGCCTTGGAGCATAGGGACGGGAACAGGAGCACCCCGCAGGCGCCGGACAGCAGAGGATGCCTGGAGAGGTGTGTGCACACTCAGCTAAGCCCAGGAGGACTAGGGACTGGAATGGGAGCACTGTGCCGGCATCGGGGGGCAAAGCCCATCTGGACAGGTGCATTCCGACTCAGCTAAACCCTTCAGCCCTAGGCAAGGGAACAGTAGCACCCCATAGGTGCCGGCGGGCCTAGGCCGCCTGGACAGGGGCGTTCCAACTCAGCTAAGCCCAGGAGCACTAGGGACTAGAACGGGAGCACCCTGCAGGTGGTAGGGGGCAGAGGCCACCTGGACAGTGGTGTGCCGACACAGATAATCCCGGAAGCACTAGGGACAGTGATCGGGAGCATCCCGCCTGCTCCAGGAGCCAGAGGCCACACTGAGAGGGCCGTGCTGACTCAGCTATACCCTGGAGGTCTAGTGACAGGAACGGAAGCACCCCACAGGCTCCAGGGGCCAGAGGCTGCGTTGAGAGGGCCATGCTGACTCAGCCATGACCTGGAGCACTTGTGACAGGAACAGGAGCAACCCGCCCACGCTGTGTGGCATAGGCAGCCTGGACAGGGGCATGCCGACTCAGCTAAGTCCTGGAGCACTAGGGACTGGAACAGGAGCAACCCCGCAGGCACCAGGGGTCATAGGCTGCCTGGACATATGCATACTGTCTAAGCTCAGCCCTAGAGCACTAGGGACAGGAACGGGAGCACCCACTGGCACCGTGGGGCAGAGGCCGCCTGGACAGGTGCGAGCTGACTGAGCTAAGCCCAGGAGCACTGGGGATGGGAACGGGAGCACCCTGCAGGTGCTGGGGGCCAGAGGCCGCCTGGATAGGGTTGTGCCCACTCAACTAAGCCCTGGAGCACTAGGGACAGGATGGGGAGCATCCTGAAGGCGGCGGGTGCAAGAGGCAGTCTGGACAGGGGAGGGCCGACTCAGCTAAGCCCTGGAGCACTACAGACAGGAATGGGAGGATGCCACAGACCCAGGGGGGCAGAGGCCACGTGGCCAGGTGTGTGCCAACTCAGCTAAACCCTGGAGCACTAGGGAGGGGAATGGTAGCACCCCGAAGGCGTTGGGGTCAGAGGCCTCCTGGACAAAAGCGTGCTGACTCAGCTAACAGCTGGAGCACTAGGGACTGGAGCGGGAGCACCCCTCAGGCTCCAGGGGGCATGCGCAGTCTAGACATGTGTGTACTGTCACACCTAAGCCCTGGAGCACTAGGGACGGGAATGGGAGCACCCACAGGCTCTGGGTGGCAGAGGTCGCCTGGACTGGGACGTGCATCCCGAGGCAAGCGATGGAGCACTAGGGACGGGCACAGGAGCACCTCACAGGTGCCACGGGGCACAGGCCACTTGGACAGGTGCGACCCGACTGAGCTAAGCCCAGGAGCACTGGGGATGGGAACGGGAGAACCCCGCAGGTGCGGGAGCCAGAGGCCACCTGGACAGGTGTGTGCTGACTCAGCTAAGGTCTGGAGCACTAAGGAGGGGCAGGCTACCACGTCACAGGCGCCGGGGGGGCACAGGCGATCTGGATAAGGGCATGCAGTTTCAGCTAAGCCCTGGACCACTAGGGATGGAAAAGTGAGCTCATCGTAGGTGCTGATGGGCAAAGGCCGCCTGGAGAGTGGTGTACCAACTCAGCTAAGCCTTGGAGCATAGGGACGGGAACGTGAGCACCCCGCAGGTGCTGGACAGCAGAGGACGCCTGGAGAGGGGTGTGTGCACTCAGCTAAGCCCAGGAGGACTACGGACTGTAACGAAAGCAGCGCGGAGGCGAACAGTGAATGTGTTGCAACTTTAACAGAAAAAGTAGGGAAGGACTGTGGAACGGGATCTCAATTTCTCCCAATGAGATCCTCTTAGGGAAAACAGTGCACTTTGCTTGAAAAGGCCTTTCATAGGAGTGGTGCACTCGTGCCTTAGGCTTAAAGGGAAATGTGTATATGAATGTACTCGTTACAGCACAAAACTTCCTAAAACAAATGCACACTGGTTTGTGTTCCATCTTACATAGGTCCTAAAACTGAGCATAGCCTTGCATTTTGTAAGTTGTAACTGCATCTTATCAGTATTTCTCAGAAACACTGCTTTGCTTGCACTGTAAGCCTATATGCAAGAAGTGCAAATGTGCTGCAACTTTAACAGAAACAGCAGGGAAGCACTGTGGAACTGGACTTAAGTTCCTCCCAACGAGATCCTATAAGGGAAACACAGTGCACACTGCTTGACAAGGCCTTTCACAGGGGTGGTGCACTTATGCCTAAGGCTGAATGGGAAATGCATGTATGAATGTACCCATTACAGCACAAAACTTCCTAAAACACTTGCACACTGGTTTGTGTTCCCTGTTACATAGGTCCTGAAACTGAGCACGGCCCTGCATTTTGGAAGTTGTAACTGCTTCTTTTCAGTGTTTCTCAGTAACACTGCTTTGCTTGCCCTATAAGGCCTATATGCGAGAAGTGCGAAAGTGCTGCAACTTTAACAGCAACAGTAGGCAAGCACTGTGGAACTGGATTTCAGTTTATCCCAATGAGATCCTGTTGGAGAAACCGAGCGCACATTGCTTGAGAAGGCCTTTTATACGGGTGGTGTATGTGTGCCTAAGACTTACTGGAAACACGGATATGAACATCCTCAGTACAGCACAAAACTTCTGAAACACTTGCACATTGGTTTCTCTTGCAAGTTACATAGGACCTGAAACAGAGCAAAGCCCTGCGTTATGTAATTTGTAATTCATTCTTTTCAGTGTTTCCCTGTAACACGGCTATGCTTTCCCAGAAAGACCTATATGCGCGAACAGCGAATGTGTTGCAATTTTAACAAAAATTCTAGGGACACATTGTGGGACTGGATATAAGATTCTCAAAATGAGATCCTGTAGGGGAAACACAGTGCCCTTAGTTTAAGAAGGACTTTTGTATGGGCGGTGAACGTGTGCCTAAGACTTACTGGGAAACCCGTGCATGACTGTACGCATAACAGCACAAAACTTCCTGAAACACTTGCACACTGGTTTGTCTTCCCTGTTACATAGGTCCTGAAATGGAACAGAGCAATGCATTGCGTAATTAGCAACTGCTTCTTTTCAGTATTTCTCAGGGACACTGGTTTGCTTTCCTTGTAAAGCCTATATGCACAAAGTGCAAATGTGCTGCAACTTTCACAGAAACAATAGGGAAGCACTGTGGAAATGGATTTAAGTTTCTCTCAACGAGATGCTGTATGGGAAACATAGTGAACTTAGCTTGAGAAGGCATTTTGTATGGGTGGTGCACTTGTGCCTCAGACTTACTGGGAAACCCATGTATGAATGTATGCATTACAGCAAAAAACTTCCAGAAACACTTGCACACTGGTTTGTGTTCCCTGTCACATGGGTTCTGCTACTAAGTGAGTCCTGCATTTGGTAAGTTGTAGATGCTTCTTTTCAGTGTTTCCCTGTAACACTGCTTTTATTTCCATGCCAAGGCTGTTTGCGCAAACAGTGAAAGTGTTGCAACTTTAACAAAAATGTAGGGTAGCACTGTGGAAGTGGATTTAAATTTCTCCCAACGAGATCCTCTTAGGGAAACACAGTACACTTTGCTTGACAAGGCCTTTCATAGGGGTTGGGCACTTG
This sequence comes from Dinomys branickii, assembly GCA_004027595.1. Classification (NCBI taxonomy): domain Eukaryota; kingdom Metazoa; phylum Chordata; class Mammalia; order Rodentia; family Dinomyidae; genus Dinomys; species Dinomys branickii. The sequence goes on from PVLD010036700.1 coordinate 9,930, forward strand.
TGCCTGAGGCTGAAAGCGAAACGCGTGAGAGAACATGCCTGTTACATGACGAAACTTCCCGAAACACTTGCACACTGGTTTGTGTTCCCTGTTCCATAGGTCCTGAAACTGAGCACAGCTCTGCATTTTGAAAGTTGTAAGTGCTTCTCTTCAGTATTTCTCAGTAACACTGCATTGTTTGCCCTGTAACTCCTATGTGCGCGAAGGGCAAAAGTGCGGCAACTTTAACAGAAACAGAAGGGAAGCACGGTGGAACTGGATTTAAGTTTCTCCCAACGAGACCCTCTTAGGAAAACACAGAGCACTTGTCATGACAAGGCCTTTCATAGGGGTTCGGCACTTGTGCCTGAGGCTGAAAGTAAAACGCGTGAGAGACCATGCCTGTTATATGACCAAACTTCCCGAAACACTTGCACACTGGTTTGTGTTCCCTGTTCCATAGGTCCTAAAAATGAGCACAGCCCTGCATTTTGAAAGTTGTAAGTGCTTCTCTTCAGTATTTCTCAGTAACACTTCATTGTTTGCCCTGTAACGCCTATGTGCGCGAAGGGCAAAGGTGCGGCAACTTTCACAGAAACAGTAGGGAAGCACTGTGGAACTGGACTTAAGTTCCTTCCCACGAGACTCTCTTAGGGAAACACAGAGCACTTGTCTTGAGAAGGAATTTCATAGGGGTTGGGCACTTGTGCCTGAGCCTGAAAGCGAAACGCGTGAGAGAACATGCCTGTTACATGACCAAACTTCCCGAAAAACTTGCACACTGGTTTGTATTCCCAGTTCCATAGGTCGTGAAACTGAGCACAGCCCTGCATTTTGAAAGTTGTAACTGTTCTCTTCAGTATTTCTCAGTAACACTGCTTT
>PVLD010036701.1:0-10788 GCA_004027595.1 Dinomys branickii
TGCAAATCCCCTACTATCTTCTCTATAATTTGGTATTTCCTTTAATGTTTTTGTGTTAACTAATGTGAAGATAACTATGTAATACAACATCCAGTTCTAATTCCCTACTATATTCTGTATAACTTTGTATTTTCTGTATTGTTTATGGCTTTTCTGGTTCATATGTCTCCATTCTTTTGTCTTTAAAATAAAATTAAAAGAAAAAAAGAAAATGGAAACGGAATCAGTACTCCTAAAATCATTCCTGGAAGCGAGCATCACCCTGATACCAAAGCCAGAGAAGGGTACAAAGAAAAAAGAGAACTACAGGCCAATCTGCTAATGAACACAGATGCAAAAATTCCCTTGTGCACTTTCTCTTTGATATTCATCTTCAGAAAACTCCTTGAATTCTTTGTGCCACTTATTAAGGTTTTCATTAATGTTATAGTTTAGATCTAAAATGTCGCCAGCAGTCTTAAGTATTTGGACATGATGATAATGAAGGTTGAATTCATTAATGAGTTCAGTAGCTTGCTATGCTGTGTGGAGATACAGTCCGGGAGAAGGTGGGGCAAGAATGTCCTGGAATGATGTATGCTTTTCATACTCTTCTCCCTATGCTTCTTGGGTGTCATGATTTGAACAATGTTACTCTGGCATTCCATCATACTGAGGTTTTTTTGTTTGTTTGACTGTTTGGTTGGTTTTTGTTCATTTGTTTAGTTTTTGCTTTGGAGAAAGCTGTCTTTTGAATGGACTCACAAAAAGCTATGAGCCAAAGAAATCTCTCTTCCCTTCAGTTGAAGCACTGGGCATTTTTGTTCTAGTGAGGGAAAAACTAAATGAAACAACTGGGCTCACATTAATTTGGAGAGATTTTCTGATATATTATTGAGTTGTCATGTTTCAAAACGTGTTTCTAAATTTGCATGCAAATTTTTTGAGGTCTTTCAATAATTTTAATATTTTTCAACTTTAAAGAAAGACTGCTTAAATTAGTCAGATTTGTGGGCAGGTTTGAGATAATTTGTCATAACCCACTCTGTGTGTATACCTGCCAAAAACCAAAAATGAGTATTTAACCTCATTCAAATAAGATGAGGTAAGAAATTATTGTCATGTAACAGAGATCACTATGTTTGGTAACAAAAGTCAGACACAGAAACAGTGGTCATATGTAATATGACCATATATGGAATGGAAGAAAGTTGATCCTGGAAACATTGAGAGCACAGAAGTGCTTCTCAAAGGTAGGGAGAGGAGGAGAAACAAGGAAAGGGGAAAGATGGTCATCATGGCAAATAGATCGGAGGAAGAAGGTCAGATGCTCTGCAGCACAGAAGGACGACTAGTGCTATCAAAAATACATTATATTTAAAAAGCTAGAAGAGAGGGCTGTGATCATTTTTACACCATAAAAGTGAGAAGCGTTTAAAACCAAGAACATACTGTTAACCCTGGTTTGATTCTGGAACAAACTATACACCAATGGTAACATTTTACCCCATCTAAAGGTACACTATGTTTTGATCAAGAAAAAAGAAACTGCCCATTTTGTGGGGTTCTCAAATTTTATTATATTTGTAATCCTTGTGATTTGCCATTTAAATTGCTTAAGTAGCCCAGGAGTATATTTGCAATTTTATTTATATTCCCGTGCCCTTCTTTTGTTGGGGAAGAAAAATGAAAAATATCCTAAAATATTTGAAAGCACATATCAATGTTACTTACCTTTGGATGTTGCTGTCTCTTACAAGGAGCAAGACATTACCTCCTTCCAAGCTTACTAGTCAATTTAATTTAATCAGCAAGGAAGACATTTACAGAAACAGATGAAAAATTCCATTTACCACCAAACCTGAAGCACACTTAATTAAGAAGCAAGAAAGCAGAATCAGACAGTATAATAATACTGGCAATTAGAATTTTAAAGGGAAAAAACTTGAAATCCCTAATGTTGGCCTATGGTAAGACACTGTCAGAGAGTATTAATTAGCAATACTTAGAAGAGGTCTCTTTTCATGTTTAACACCAAAATGTTTGATGAAAACTCCAAATGTCAGCCATATGATTCAACATCCAAATAGGAGCAGCTAAGGCTGTCCTGGGGGTTTAGTTCAGAGCTTAATCAAAGAAGACTGGTCCATTTAGATGGGAGTCTTGTTACTTGGCGAGAATATTGATTATAGCACATGTGGGAAAACCAAAGCAATACTGTCTCTATTTTTTTTTTTACTGTCATTTCCCAATGATAGTGTCCTGAGGCACGTAGAGCCAACACGTCTCTATTCATCTTGCCTCTGTCAAGGCCGAATGAATTCTCTTGCTGTATGGAAGAAAATAAGTACCCATTTAAGCAGAAATTGGCTCATTCACAGCAGAACATTTGGAAAACTAGCTATAGTCAATAAACCTAGAATTGTTTTCCCCAGAACTATGCTTCTCTGTGTTAATCAAACTCTTTCAATAGGTTCTGCTTGTGCAATGAATACTGGATAAATAATTGATGACCTGCTTCATATGAAATGTTAAAAACACATACGGCAAGGAGGAAAAATTAAATAATGGGTTATTTTCCCTCTTGAGTTTTCTGTGCATAATTATAAAAATTGCTTATTAAGAACTTATTTTGTCTTTGACTTTTATAAGTGTAATGAGATTTTGAAGATATAGTGAATTAAAGCAACTCTTCAGAACCTTAATTATAACTCATCATTTTGAAAGGTGCCAGCAGAGATCTGCAAAACTAATTTCAAGTTAGGTGGTATAATACAATCCAGAGCAGTAGAAATATTTAAGTACATTATTCAGTAATATCAAAACACTCAAACTTTTGAGACTAGAATAGTGTATTCTGTAAGATATACTCATGAAGGAAATTTTATAAGGAAAATCTCTCAGGAATTTTTAACTTTGGCAATAAGTCTCAACCCCACAGAATTCTGGAAAGACAGATAAACTAATCTGAGAGCTATAGTAGATAAAAATGTTTTCCATGCCTAAATGGACAGTCAATATTTTCAAAATTTCACCGTGAGAAATATAATGTCTACTTTGCTGAGTTTTCTTGAGTTTAAGATAGTATTTACTGAAATAATTTAAAAATCAATTTAAAGTAGCTTTTATTTTTTAACATTGCATCCCCAAAATCTTGAGCCATGGACATAGAAAAGGAATGGTTCACTTTAGATTTACAAATATAAAATAATCTGACTAAAATTAAGTAAACATTATAGAAAAGCATGTAGAGTCAAGTGCATAAGATAAGCTAATATAAACAGAACCCCCCAAATATGAGAATGCCCTATAAAATTTTTTTAAACTAACAATCCACCTTCTTAGTGGAAACAGTTACTAGGGAACCACAAAGTCTCTTGTGTTAACAAAGGGTAATGAAAGAATGGGCACAAGGCACATTGTGTAAGCAGAGCTAAATTTCTCAATTAAGAGAGGTTAACATCAAATTATGTTTTAACATTGTAGCTTATATTTAATATAATAGGTGAATGCCAGTGCTTTTAAGGCAAATTATTCTTTTTTTTTTTTTTTGGTATCACTCAAACTCACAACCTCATGCTTGCCAGGCAGGCACTCTACAAGTGAGCTGTGTCTCAGTCTCAGGCAAACTATTACCACTGACATCACTAATATTAAATATAAGAGTTACCAATGTAAATTTTAAATTCAAAATGATGACCATAAACAGTATCTATCAGCATGGCTTTAATTTTGTTCTCAGTGGAAAAGTAATCATTGTATTCTCTGGCAACATTTTCTTTTGATGTCCAATATACATTTTCCTTTAACATATGATCATTTCACGTGTCCTGCAACTTACCTCACAATTTTGCACAATGAATTTTACAAATTTCTTATGTCTTAGACTTTTAGTTATATATGATTTCCGGTGGGTGCAAAAATCAAATTAATAGGGCTGGAGGTATAGCTCAGTGGTGTAAGTGCTTGCCCGCTAAGCACTAAGGCCCTGAGTTCGATCCCCGGTACCGGGAAAAAATAATCAAATTAATAACTTTGAATGATGTGCTAATACAGAGATTAAAAGTGGGATTTTACTGAGTAAATTGTGCAGGTCTTATGACAAAACGTATGCATATCCTTTGCAACTTAATTCATAGCTTAATAACCTTTTGACCCTCATTAAACTCCCATTAACTCACATTTAGGAGTTTGTCCAAACTTTAATGTTAGTAGGGAATTTTAAATTAGTTTATCCTAACATTTAACGTAGACAGAGTCTGCCAAAAAATGCATAAACACTTAAGGAAAAGAAAACCTTGTATGAATATTTTACTGCTAAATTTCTTGAGACTTCATGAAAGTAATACAAGTTACCCTTGGCCTCTACAATTACAAGATGTGATCAAAGTGCTGCCCTTTAGCTTCCAGACGTTTATTATTAGTACAGGGAACTGGCGCTTGGGTAATCCCGGTCATTGAGATTGCTGCAAATACATTTTTAATTTCTTCTCTAAAGGCCGACAGTGTAGTGAGTTTTTTTTCGATATATGACCTTCAGGGCCCCCCATAGATAGAAGTTTGCAGGTGTTAAATTAGGGGAGCACGCTTCTCATATGAGTTTTTCTTGTATACACGGATACACAAGAGAAACATGTATACATATTTTTCAGACTCTGAATGTTACAGCTTAGAGAGAGTAGAGCAGTTAAACAAGAGGGTTTAGCTTATGAATTTTAATCCTTCCTGTGTCTGCATGTATTATACTTTCATATTTATCATTAATAGAAATGGAAAAATACATGAAATGTATGTTTACAAAATCGGGACTCAGTGAGACAGGATTTGTTTAAGGTGTTTACAACTAAAATTATCTAACACCACATATCTTTAGATTATAAGCCCTGAAGCTATTAAGTTCCTATCACATTCCTCTTTATACAATATTGATGATCAAAGTTTCTTTCAAAATTACTTTGTTCTATCTCCCACCAACATAAAATCAACTCACATTAACAATAAGAAAAAAAATGTGGCTTGTCTCTCTTCAAACAGATTCTTGGTAAAATATTTCCAAATGGTAAAGTGTCAAGGGGTAAAATATGGTTTGAAACTCAAGGAGGTAATTACTTTTACCTGACATGAAATTTGAAGATTAGAGTGTAGTTTTTGTATTATCCTGTTATTATTAAATTTATTCAAAAATCCTTTGCACTCATAAAATTACAGATTTTCAAAAATGCAATTTGGTCAACGGTTTAATGTGGGTGTTGGCTGAGCATGTATGGGAGATCAAAGACAAAATTCTAAATCATGAGGGAGTTAAGGGAAATATTAGAAAGATCTGTATTAATCCTAGTATCTAGAATGTCAACATTTAAATATTACAGAATTACTACTAATATTTGTCTACCCCCATGGCTTTAAAAGCTAGATAAAATTTGAAAATTAACAAACTGCTCTCTGCAGTTTCTTGGACAAATTTTTCCCTTTTTTGGGTTGCTTCAGGAAACTTTCTGACAGACTAGAATGGGAAAAAAGGAACCAACTCTGGGCAAAGAAGGTTGCTGAAATATGTGTGAGTATGATGATTATAAGCAGAATGTTGGCCATAGCCAATTTATTAATCTGAATGAGATGTCAACACATTTCCTGAATGGCACTGAACTAAATACATGACAGTTGTCTATTTAAAATGGGACTGCATCTGTTTGTTTTGCTAAGTAAAACTGTGTTAAGCCACTTAAACAGCTATTTGGGTAATGCATTTTTCATAACTCAATATTTATTTTGGTATCATGGTAGACATAAGCTTCTGCTTATTGCCTAAAAGTTCCTTTATAATAATAATAGCAATCTACTATGAATTAGTTCATTCACTTGACAAACATTTCTTGGAGTTCTATTATGCATTAAACACTATTGCATTTTGTATCAGTGAAAATAGAAACATTGCTGCTCTCATGGACATTACATTAGAGGAAAACTCAATCATTGAAATATCAGTGGCATCTGTTAAGAAAAAGCAGAAAGAGGCACGAGGCATGGAGAAAGTTGTGTGAAAGGTAGATAGAGTGGTCAGAGAATGCTGCAGTTTGAATGTCATGTTACAGAAATGGCCTGAGAAACCTTTACAAGTGAGCTATTATGTTAAACACAGCATATGGCGTAAGTTCATTCAAGGGAAGGGAAAAAACCCTGATGTAGAGGTAAGTCTGGCCTTTATGCAGAAACATGAGAAAGGAGGGGTATCTAGAAGAGCATAAGTGAAGGGCAAGAAACAAATGACTTAGAGAGGCCCTTGAGGGAATAGAAACACGTCAAAAGGGGCTTTGGTGCAATCAGCACGTAAACTTTCAGTCCGTGATGGGGGTGGGGCACAAAACATTGTGAATAGAGAAGAAGCAACAAGTTGTTTGAACAAACGAGATCCAGCTGATGAGTTGGAAATGGAATGATGCTATGTATAAATGGAAGGTGAGACACCAGCAGTTAAAGGTGTATTGAATACCATGTGTAGGTAATGGTTTTTGCAACAGAGATATCAGCAGAAGGGATATGTCATTACAATCTCTACTTGTTTTGAAGTAAACATGATAAAATTTATTTATTGTTTGGAAGTAGAGAATAAAAGAAAGTGGAGTCAAAATTGACAACAATTTTTTTTGCTTTAGTTTAGCATAGGTTTTATTTATCGTTTTGCAAAACAGTGTAAGAGGGGCATAGTTGGAGGTTGGCAAGGAAGAACTTTACTTTTAGTCATGCAATGATGTATTGATTAGAACTTTGAATATAAAGGATGGCAGTCAGGGACATGCTCTGAAGGAAAGATAAATTTAGATGTAAGAACATGTAGTTGCATTTAAAGTCATAGACCAAGAGGTGAGCACAGACAGAAGAGAAGACAGAAGAACATTATTTCATGATGAGAAAAGAAAAAATTGTGGACTGTAGCCAGGTACACAGGCATGGAAGAGAGAAAACCAACATATTGTAGTATGCTGCAAAGCAAACAAAAACATGGAGCCAGGGTGGGGGCAGGGATCAGCAAACTGTGGTGTCCTGGATTCATGTGAGATTAGAGTTTGAAAGGGAAGAAAATGAAGGGCAGCTGCTAGAAGCATTACATTTAGCAATATAGAAGCCCTGAGCATCTTGATAGGAACTGTTTGCATGAAGCTCTGAAGCTAATGCCTGCATGAAACAGATTCAGCAGAGAGTGTGTAGGTGGAATTATGAGGCATACCTATGGTCACATCCTTGCAGAAACTGAGCGGAAAGGGAAGGATAGAGATAGGGTGCTTATCAGAAGGAGTGCGATATGGACACGGTTATTTTTTAAAGATAGAAGCAATAAAAACATGTCTCTATGATTATCAACATTGCTATTATTTTGACATATATATAAATAAATGGATCCTGACTTGCTTCCCATTCAACAGCCTCCATGATTAGTTGTGCCAATGATGAATTATGTCTGAACCTTTGCTTCAATTTAGCATTTACATCAAATCATTTACACTTCATCAGGCCTCTTGAATTTCAGCTTCCGAAGATATATGCTACTGAAATTTTAATTAACAATTAAACTTCTGCATACTAAAAATAAGAGGAGCTTTTTATGATGAATAGGCATTAAGCATTAACATGAATCTGCCACTTAGATATGAGTACAAAGCTTCCACTTTCTTGAATGTTATAATAAATTCTTTTTCTAAAATAATCTGATGAGGTTATTTTTAAAGAGTGGTTCTCTCATACGCCCATAAATTTGGGCACGCCTGGGCATAATGGAAGAAATTAATGAAAGGAAATGAGAGGCGTACATCAGGAGGAAAAAATCTTAGTGAAAACTAGTGAATGGCAAAGTGATCCTCTAAGAAATTCAGGAGACTCGTATTTGATGAGTCTTTGCAGTCCACACATTGTGCAAACCTTGTGACTGGCTTCAACAAACAGATTTAACATGTGAGTTTCAAACTAGTGCCTTTCCAAATGCCCTTTTTTTCACCTTACAACCAGGTGATAAAAATATTTTTGTTGGTATTTGATACCTTCTCAGAAAAGCAACAGTACTTTAATGAAGGCTTCATTATCTGTGTTGTGCAATAAATTAGACCATGCATATTTTTTGTTGTTGAAAGTCAGAAATGGTTACACTCTCACAGTGTCCTCCTTCACTTCACACACCAACTGATCTCCTTAGGGAACCCTGCACCTTGTGCTTGGCCCCAAGATACCTGCTTTCTTCCCGCCAGAGCAACACCTGGTACACGGTGCTGCCGGCTGATGAGGTCATGGATCCGACCAGCTGTTAGTGACTTTAGCTTCTCCCCACACACTCTCATCAACAGATGGGCTGACAGTTTCTTTGACTGTCACCATCTTGTCAAAATCTCTGTTATTTCTGCTAAGGAGGCCAATAGCACTGCTCATGATTTTTCATAACAGAGGTCAAATATGCTACCTGGAGGAAGAAGCAGGAGGATTGCAAGTTCAAGTCCAGTCTGGGAAAATTAGTGATTAGTAAGATCCTGCCTCTAAATTTAAAAATTTATAAAAGGTCTGGGGATATAATTCAGTGTAGACCTTGGTCTCAATACCTAGTACTAGAAACAAACACACAAACACAGCAATTCATGAAAAGCTGTTTTAAATTCCATGGTGTCATACTCAAAAATCGATGGACTTTTTCACAATAACTTTTTCCTTCCGCCAGTAATATTCTATGCAGCTAACATCTGTTCATTTATATTAACCTGCTTAAGCATTTAGTATTTATCTGTATTTAAATATATTCAGTCTATTTTATAAATAACAAGTTCCAAATAAAAATATATGTTTAAAAGTTCTTTATGACCCAACTCATTTGGAAGGCTGTTTCTCCTTCACAGCTTTACAGAATTGCCTGTGGTTTGGCTCTCAATACTTTGCTCACTGTTTTTTTCTTATTTATTAAAGACATACTGAATTCATTTTGAAGTAAATGCCCAATTCTTTTGCTTGTACAATAGACATGGCATTGGTAATGTGTCAGAGTTATATCATCTTCATAACTGATTCAGTAGATTGGCACCCCAGTTGTCTGATAGGTATTTGGTGAATGTTAAATCAGAAACACTTTTAAGTGGTGTCGTTTCTTCTCTGTTTTTCTTTCAAATCATTGACAAAAGGCAGGCCTCTGCCACTTGTCAGCACTGCAGAAGAAGAGAAAATATGACTAGCATGCATATTTTGGGGTTTGTAGGGGGAAAATATGTGAAAGCGTAGTTCGGGTTATAGGAGGAGACCCTTGGTAAAATTCCTTCTATCAGTGAATTAGAATAGTTTAGAATTCCTAATAAAAATTCCAGTTAGTCCTGGTTCATCTCCAAGTCCTATGAATAATCTTTAATTTTGATCAATAGACAATAAATACAAAGATGACTTCCTATTAACCAATGAATAAGTATAATATTCTAGTATCGGGTATAATTATCTTCATGTGAGCCTAACACCTTATGAGAAGCATATAAGAGGCCAGTGAGCCCTCCGAAATGCCTTGTTTTTTTCTCATCTTTACTCTGGCAACAGATACAAAAGGATCTTGTTAGTTAGCACTGAAAATCTAATTGTGTATGTGTTGCAGGTTTTTCATTTCATCCTTAGTTTGTCTCTGTTCTTCTCTGGATACCCATGATTTTTCAAAGGCAAGATTTTTGCTCATATGCTTTGGTTCAAGGTGAACTTATAATTGTGGACAAGTTATTCTGCCTCTATGAGGGCAAGAGAACTTGTCTTATCTAAAAATGCTATTAACTATATTTGAAAAATTGAAAGCAGAGTGAATTCAGTGATGTAGTTCAGGAACCTCATGAAACATTTATCCAAGTAGTGCCTCTCAGCTTGGGATCCCAGCCTATTGTATTGCTCAACACTGAGGCTGGGTCAGCTCTGGGATCCTTCTTCTTTTGATGATTTACTGAATGATGAATAGGTCTACTTTGTACTAGACTATTTAATACTTACTTTTCCAATAATTAAAGATTCACAGAAATAAAAACTAGAAACATAAAAATAAAAATCTCAATTTTCCCTCTACTCATCTTTGACCAGTGATGATTATAAGTAAATAAATCTCAATATGAAAAGCAGAGAATCAACACTGGTGCAGGTGTAGCAACTACAAAGTTTTATCATTATTGACATTTTTATGTGTTTGTGTGTATATGTATGTGACATTTTGTGAGTATGTACATTTGAATTTTTACAGTTCTATGCAATAATTTGCGACTGTGCATTTTTTTTCTTTAACTTACTACTAAATTCAAGAAACAAAATGTGCCCTCACTGGAATGGAACCCGTTCACCACCCTTGGGTGTTGCATCATCCCTCTCCGCCAATACGGCCCACCGTCCCAGTGTGCTGGAAACCACTAATACCAACTTCTTTTGCATAGTTATGCCACTTGCAGAGGATTAAACAAATTGACTCTTTCAAAATTCTGTATTTATAAATTTATTGTTTTCCTATGACTTTACACCCATTCTGTAATATGCCATCTCTACCAAGAAAGCACCCTTTCCTCTAAAGTCAAGGAAATATAAGAAAACCTAATGTGTTTGTTTTATTTTATTTATTTATTTATTTATTTTTTAATTTTATTTTAAAGACAAAAGAATGGAGACATATGAACCAGAAAAGCCATAAACAATACAGAAAATACAAAGTTATACAGAATATAGTAGGGAATTAGAACTGGATGTTGTATTACATAGTTATCTTCACATTAGTTAACACAAAAACATTAAAGGGAATACCAAATTATAGATAAGATAGTAGGGAATTTG
>PVLD010036702.1:0-10787 GCA_004027595.1 Dinomys branickii
CACTTCCCAGCCAGCTGGCTATGGTCTATTCTCCTGCCATAATTCCCTTTTTAAAAAGCCTGATAGACACTCCTCCCTATTCCATCATGTCGCCACCAAGCAAGAAGACAGCTATCTATAAATACTGAAATGGACACTCAAAACACCAATTCCGCCAGCACTTTGATCTTGGACAAATGTTCCCAATCCCCAAATTTGAGAGAGTTAAGATTTTATTGCTTTTATCCACACAATCTATAAATTTGTGATAATTAAGATTCTGTTGTTTTCATCCACACAATCTGTGGTATTTTTGTTGTAGTGCCTGAACAGACTAGGCACTCTCCTTCAGGCATTGGGTAACATACGGCGTTTTTTAGATCTCATAATTACTCTTGCTGTGGCTTAATAATCCTTTACATCAAACATTCCCTGTGCTTAATAGGCTCTGTGTCCTGACTGAGAAGCAGAGATATAACAGGTGAGAAAAATGTTTTAAGTATTGCAGTAAGGGATCAGAATAAATGAAGCAGTGATAATGAGATAATAAGCAAACAGTTTAATTTTTAACGATAAACACTAAAGTAAGTTTACAACTGAAAGGAAACAAGAAGTAGGGAAGGAGAAACTTGTAATTAAGGGATTAGAAAGATAACTGGGAAAGAAAAGCCCATGAAAGGTGAAAGGGGATAGAGTTACAAGCAGGAAGGACTGACTGAGAAAGTACTCCATTTCCAAAAGAGGAAAAAAGAAAAGTAAGTTAAGATTTATGAATATGTACGGATTTAGTGTAACATGGGCATCTTCCTCAGAGCATGACTCATTTCCTCAAAGGAATGACAGGAACAACTATCCACTGGCAGTGACGAGGAGAGTAGAAGTCATTTATGAATGTGGGAGCAGAGCAAGTACGATGTATTTTCTCTCAGAAACTAGGAAGTAATGAGCAGACAAGTGTGAGATTCAAAGGTGCTATTAAATGTCCTCTTACTTTTGTTGGCATTTTTGGAAGTGATATGAATTCAAAGAGTTGTATGATCTCCAAGAGTTCTCAGCTGCTCACGCCAAACAAAGCAAATTCTCAAATATAAATAGGTTGCCTTTTTGTAAAGTAACTCCCTAGCATCATTTAAAATGAGACCCTTAGGACACAATACTTTGGGGAGTTGTTCACTTTAACTGAAAGTTTGAATGTTGCTATTGACAAAATCTCATGTGTTCTGAAAAATAAAGCTTTTGTATATATTAGGATTGCAAGCTATATGTTAAAAGTACAACAAAGAGAGGATGAGCTACTGGTCAAAGAAGGTATGCCTGAACTCAACACTTTGGAGGAGGTTCAACTAAAGATGATGGTAAAGTTTGAAGCAGATCCATGAACTTTGTTGGCTGAAGAGATCATAGGCACTGAGGAGGCCAGTATCTCAGAAGCCAGTGTTGGCTGAGTCATCCAGGGAATGCTAATGCTACCCACATAAATAATGTCAGCACAGAAGTGTAGATATAAATACTAAGCCTGGTTTTGGAAAGCTCTTGATGAATAAAAAGACTGAAAAAAAGTCTAACGCATAAGAGAAAAGAGGAGGGAAAGCTAGAAGCATAATCTTAGTGATCAGGGACCGCCTGTGTCTGTGACCTCCAGAAGTAAGGCGCAAGTAAAGCCCAGACACAAGCCATGGTGCTAGCAGTTCGTGCACCCCTGTCCTAATACCCCCAGCGGCCCAAGACATGCGCAGGGAGGGCCCAACCACGAACCCTGGTGTTAGCAGCTCCTGGGCCTTCTGAGTGAGGACTTCCTGTCTGCACTGGGTGCCCAGAGGACGGAGACTCACACTGTAATGGTGGCAGGTCATGGGTCACCTGCTCTGCCCCCAGGAAGTAGAAGGGAAGTACCTGAATAAGGGTTTTAGAATGAAGAAAGGATCAGTGATTCATTTATAAGCTTTAAGCAAAACCTTAGAAGAATATGGATTCAGAATATAAAATGAAACACTCGAGAGTGGGAGGACAGGACTACAAAGAGGTATGAGGAAAGTTTTGGAGGTGATGTGCTCATTATCTTTGGTGATTTCAAGGCTGTACACATATGCAAAAACTGAAAAAAGAACACTTATAGCACATGTAGTTTGTTAAATATCAATTATATCCCAACAAATCTATAAAAACAACAAGTTTACATCCAAGGATTTTGAGGAAATTTGGGTCCTCAGGTCAAAGCAAGGATTTATTGACAAAGAGGAAATGAATATCCAGAGGAAATGTCAAGAAAATAAGGAAATGTGTTTAAAATCCACAGAACTCTATGGAAAGATTGGAGGCAAATTAAAAGGAGTCACAATGACGGGATTTACAAGGCATAGTGGCATAAGGGTTATGTGATGAAGAGTGACTCAGAAGACTTTGACTTGCAGCAATAACTCGGATAACAGGAGTATGAGACCTACAGTGTTCATCTTGATGGCCCCATAAAGAAAAGATGATTACTAAAAGACTTCAAATATCAAGTATTTACTCATTTATCCTCAGGAAATGTTATTCCTCTTTGGTTTTGTCTAGCAGAAATCTCAGTTTTATATGAAATACATATTGTTGTTTTGAGGCTGAATGTGTATGTGTATTAGAGTGTCACATCTGCAGCAGTAATTCACTTTTCTATCTACTGATTATCTCGCTGCCTTTTAAATATAAATATAAAAATACGCCGTACTTCTGGAGTCTACAGACTATTGCTCCCAAGTAATAACCAAGTTAGAACGTTTTCTACTGGGAAATGAAACACTAACCCCTTTGCTCATACCCAGTCTCTAATTATGATAGCTGCTGCTTATCTGTCATGATACCAGCTCTACCATACTAAAAGAGCAGGTTTGTGGAAAAGTGTTAGTCAGTATGAATGTCTTTGAGAAAGCACTCCAAAATGTTCAGCATCTAACTTTCTTTTGTTCCCAGTGAGGTCGCCCTGAAAGGACCAAAAGTACAACCCCTTTTCCACTTGTAATGACAAGTCTCTTTGTCTTTACCTGGGTTCTCCAGTACCAACTGTGAGATAAAAGTTCAAGTGAATTTGTAAGGTGCATAGAACAATGACAGTGGTGTGCACAAGTGACACAAAGCAGCCAATAAATGATGTGCAGTTGAGCTAACCGTGGTAGTAGATGACTGGATATGGATCCCATAGGGAAACCCTTAGAAACACACACCACAGAATTTCCTCAGAAAGACCAGTGGTCTGAGATATTTATTCACCAACTCCTATAAGCCAGTGACTGAGAGATGCTGCGGGGAAAATATCAGTTTTGTAGTACTTTTAGTCTATCTCTCACATGAACACAGGGATGGACACACAAGAAGATGGAAGTTATCTGGACCACATTGATGTGAGAGAGTCTGAGGAAGATGAGCAGGGTCATGCCGACATCTGCTACATGTGGTGATGCATATTGCTTGCCAACAAAAGGATTTTGTAGGTGATAAAGAAGTATTCTTTTTCCTAATATCAGTGCCATTGACTTGAGAGATAATAAATGTCAGAGCCTAAGTCTGAGATTGGAAAGAAGATAAATGGTAGCGAACACTAGTAGTACTACTTCCAATCACTCAATCACTACTTTGGTCAAAGTGAGGCCTGCACCTTTTTAAGCTACCTTTATATATTATAATACCCTAGAATTAAGCGGACTGTATATCTCAGTTTGCTCAGGATAGTGCTCATTTATAACTGGTGCCATAGTGAAATTTGTAAGACACTGTTGTCTTTCATCGTGGTAAGAATTATACAATGAATTACATGCTCACGTTCTAAGAAATGCATTTTATTAAAAAAGAAAGAAAACGAGGAGGACTAGAGATGTCAAGTAATCTGGCTAAATTATCTAAGCATAAAGACTAGAGTCAAAATTTAAATCTAAATTAGCCTGATTACATAATCCCCTCCTTTTGTACACTAGGTTGTGTTTACTCAGATTTAAGCCCACCCAAGTGGCAACTTGCCCTCAGCATCTAGGTACTAATGTCTAAATCCTATTTCCACTAAGAGAAACTAAAGTTTCTCAGGTCAATGGCTCATTTTTTTCTAAGGCAGGGAAGGCATAATGGGAGTCTGGAATAGCAAGAAAACCACTAAAACTAGTAGGCTCACCTAGTTCTGCTGGATAGAGATGAACAGTTTAAGGACAGATGAAAATAAAATTGCAGTGCTTTGAAACATTGAGTATTTTTTGAAACTAATATAAAAATTTTAATGTAGAAAATCACCCACTGGCTTTGAAAACAAATATAAAATGGGAAGGAATCAAACATACAGATGTAGTGTGTATATCAGAATATATACAGGTTTATCATACATAGTCTACATATCAGGGCAACCAAAAGGTTGGTAAGTTTCTCTACAAGCAGATAAAGATGAAATTATTAGGAAATTACCATTTTGCAAATTTCTAGTGAATTAGTGACTCTAAACCATAATCATTAATGACTGATAACATCATGAGGAGTGATAAAGACATACTCCATACTTTCTGAAGAAAGTACAGAACAATATCTATGAGGTAGCTTTGAACAAAGAACAAGAAGAGGAGCCTGAAATCCATACAAGCTTCTAATGTGACTGTCAATCTGCAATTCAAAGGACAAAAGAGCACGTTCACCTACACTAAGTGGATATGATGAGCATATTCCAAGCTATGGGCAACTACTCAGAACAACAACTGCAGTGGCCATCCGAAGCATCGAAATGTTACCTTGGATTTGGAGACAGATTTATTTAACATCAATAGGCATTAAAAGGGCTTCATTCTAAGATATCAGCAGGCCTCAATGGCTCAGGGAAGGAGGTTTTTATGCGGTTTCAAAGGGAAGTTCAGAGGGAGAATGGCTTGTCAACTGAGTATTGGTTCATACAATGTATAGTAATCAGCCATGCATCATAGTGACTAGCCATTTCTAGGAAACAAAGTAACATGAACTGTAACTAGAATGAAAATAAACTGAAGGTTACCTGGGCACCAGTAACTACTAGAAGCTGAAGTTTACTGGCTGGGGTGCATTTTCTGCTATACAACATCGGCAAAATACTCAGAAAACAAAAACCAAAAACTAACTTTCTTCAACAATAAATTACAAGAAAAGAAAAAGATGAAGGGAAAATATATAGATTAAAAGAAACAAGATACACATAAAATTACTATACAAAGATTCCAACTCAAACATGCAAACACACATATACATACACACTAACATATATTTATAAGACAACTTGGTAAATGTGAACACTGACTAGCTATTGATAATATTAAATGATTAATATTTAGATTTTAGACACTTAAATATTGCCAAAGATGCCAGAGTAGTAAGCAGAAATGTGTAAATCTCTCTGGGACTGAGAATCCAGACACTGGAATATAACAACTTGGGGAAGAAAGTAAGGAGGGAAGTTGATCCCCAGGACCCAGGAAAGATCTGCAGGGAGAATTGAAACCCATAAGAAAAGTGAAGAGACAGACCTCAACACAGATAAAGGTGGTGGCAAGTTACACTTCCTCCCTGACTCCCAACTCATGGTGTGCAAGAAGAGGCTTGAATCTACAGAAACACAGTGAAAGTGGAGAACTCCACAGGCCTCCACGGAGAAACATACCAGTGAAACGGAACAGTGGATGCTGTGAAATCCAATAGCTGTCCTCCCAGTGATTGGATAAGGCACAATGGATAAGGCACAACTACAGGAGAGACCCAGAGTCAGGGAGCCAAGGTCAGGCTGGAAAGAGACACCCAGACTATAGTAGGCAGAGCAAGTAAGAGGCCAGGATCTGCCTGAATTTCTGTGGAACTGAAAGCATGAGAATCAACACATCATCCTATTTCTACCGGAGGTTTGCCGAAATTATCCAGCCCAGATCTGGTCTCTGTCCGACATCTTTGTCTACCAGAGATGGTAAAGACATGCCCTGAGTCTAACACTACTACAAAACTATAGACCTGGAAGATACCCACAGGCTTGAAATCAGAGAAATTTCTTCTCTCTGTCTCTCTCTCTCTTTTTCCTTGATTGTTTTTGTTATTTTTTCACAAGTGTGAACATTGCTTTTTAGGGTTTTCTAGTTTTGTTTATTCCTAGTTTCTATCCCCCTTTCTTTCTTTCCCCCCGTCTTCTTTATCAGTCACTCAAAGTCACTGAATTATGATTGTTTCTTTGTTGGTAACCAAACACATATAGAAGAAAAAATAACACAATAAAATGATGTACCCATCATACAGCTTTAGTAGTTACTGATAGATGGATACTCTTTTTCAGTTTCACCCAGAAACAAGATGAAATGAGAAAGACACAGTCGTGATTTAAGAGATGCAAAGATGTGTGTAAAGCACTGTAGCAATTCAGACAATGAAACAATGAGACCAGGAAAGTGAAGATGGCTTCAAAACAGTACTATATTTGAACTGTTCTTGATGGAGTAATGGAAATACACCAGCATGATCAACATGAGTTATGTCTCACTCCTAATTTTTCTCATTAAAATATTTCAAATGAAAGCAAAATATGTAACTCTGAGCCTAAAAGTTTTGTTTTAAAATGTGTTAATTATCAAAATATTACACAGTTCAGCATGCCTTGCCACTTCTCGTACACTAGTCCCAGTTTTAGGATGGTCCTTCTAAACTCCTTTTGTTTTCAGTTTTTATGGCAAGTTTTTTAGTAACTATAAAAACAGGCTTTGTGTTTCTGTTTCTCATCATATCACTGTAAACTACGTGCATTAACTTTTCTGCTAGTCACCCTCTCGGTCAGTGTGACCAAATGCCTGAGAAAAACAGTTTACAGAAGGGGAGATTCATTTTGTCTCATGGCCTCAGAGGTTGTAGTCCATGGTCCTCTGGCTCGTTTGCTTTTAGGCCTGTGGTAGATGGTGAGAGCTGCTCAACTCCTGACAGTTAGGATTCAGGGAAAGAAGCAAAGAGTCAGAGAAAACCAGAGGGGATTAGTGAGGAACAAGATATTGCACTGAGTGTTAAGTTACTAAGTACTTTATCATCTTCCAATGCACTTTAAAGCAATTTAACTCCATTTACCAACCTGCCTGCTGTTCTGTTATTATACATGTATCGTACTGCCATATAAACTATGCTAAATTATAAAAGATATTATTATTGCTGTTTTAACTCACCAATAGTTATTTGAATTTGCAAATATATTTGCTTTCTGTTACTTCTCCTTTCTTCCTGAATTTATGTGGTTCCATCTTTCCTTCTGTCTAGAGAAATTCCTTGTAAGGCGGGTCTGTTGTCAACAATTATTATTATTGTTGTCAACAATTATTATTGTGCACCAGTTTTGAAAGAATGGAGTATCACGAAGAGTAGAACTAGGACTGAGCACTGAGATGCTTTAACTTTTGAAGTTCGTGCAGAAAAGGACAAACCAACAAGAACAACCACAAAGACAGTGGGGAAAGGATTTCCAGTGAGCAGAAATAAATCCAGGATTCTCTTGGCTCCATAAATGCCAAGAGAATATGGTGTTTGAAGAAAACAGGATGAACAAGACCTGCCAGGAGGCAGTGGAGTGACTGCTGGATCTTCTAACATGGCAGCCATTGGGAGCCCAGAGCATCTGTTGCAGAGGGAAATCTACTATAGACTGCTTTCTCTGGGAACATTACTCTGTGGGGGATCAGAGAAACACAGCAAGAATAAATGAGCCATTCAGTCTAGGAAGTTTCTTTTGTTTTTAAACTACCATATACTCCAGTCACTTCACTGGAAACATTAAGCCAAAAAGTAGCTGTATTAGCGTCTCGTTACTATAAAAAATACCTGACATAAACTACTTAAAGAGAAAAGGAGCTCACAGTTTGGAGTTCAAAGACAAGATGTGGGGTGATGGTGGGGCAAGAGCATTTGTTTTGCCTTTGGTGATGACAGCACCTCATGACAGGAACATGTGAGGGAGCAAGCGTGTGCTTACATCTCACATCTCAAACAAGGACAAAAGAGAGAGAAAGACAGGAACAGCCTCGCTCCCTTAATAGTATCCTCTTGGAAGAGCTCCAGGGTCACCGAAGAGCTATTGCCAGGTGACCTAAGCCCTTCCCTATAACCTCCAATGCCTGAAGATTCCACAACTCCCAAAGTGTCATTCCAGAAATTGAGCTTTCTATTATAGAGGACTTTGGGGGAAACCAACCATACTCAAAACGTAGCAGTACCACATATCTCCAGTTCAGTTCCCTTTCAGCTACATATTAAGAAGCTGAGGATGCACAAAGTAGTCAGTTACCCTACATGCACTCTTACAGTGAGTTATTGGCAGAGTTGAGGTTGGCTACACATCAGGTTTTCTAACAATCCTTTTATTAAATAATCACAGATCCCAGAAGAGAACCTTCTCCGTGAAGTATAAAGTTCTGTAATACCTACATTGCCAGTAGATTACGCATTTAAGGAAGAATAAAGCTTCCCACTTTCCATATGAAGGGATCCTTTGTGCTTGTATGCCCCTTTCTACTGAAAGATAACCTAACACAAAAATCTGCTAAAAGAAACAGCTGGTTCTCTCTAGAGTGGAGATTTTTTAAGGAACTGAGAATCCCAAATAGGAATTTTTAATGCTCATCTACTTTTCTTCAAACTCTTTTCTACAAAGAGAAGCATAATTATTTAAGGTAAAAGAGGAATTTGTGACAATAGGACAATGTTGTTTTTTTGTTCATAGCCTTGTCCATTGTTAGGACAAAGCAATGTGCTCCATATCACCGTAAGACATGCACCTAAACACCCAACCAAATGAAGTGTCAAAACCCTTACAACACCCTATACTGACAACAGTTCCAGAAAGGGTTTCACCTTCAGAGATACACCAGAGACTGCCTTCTCACATCCGGGAAGCAGCCGTGGGTAGAGCCGTGGGGTTTCTGTACTTTCTCTGTTCATGTTGCACCAAGCAGCTAATCAGACACAGCCACTGTCTTTCACAGCTAAATGATGAGGCTGTCCAACTATATCTGACACAAAGAATAAACAAGTACAGTTTCCTTTCAGGTCTTCTGTTGTACATTAAATACATGTGCACTTCCAAAATTCACATGTTGCAGTTCACCCACCCGTGTAGCAATGTGCACAGTAAGGAAGCAAGGTTAAACGAAGTCCTACTGGTGGGTTCCCAACTCCACATGATGAGTACCTAAGAGACACAAAGACGCTCTCTCTCTATCTCTCTCTCTCTCTGTTTCTCTGTCTCTTTCTCTCTCTCTCTCTGTCACCCCTCTCCTTTTCCAAGGTGAAAACAGCAGTAAGACCACTGTCTGTAAAGTAGAAATAAGCCTTTACCAGAAAGTGAACAGGCCAAAAAGGCCAGTGCCTTGCTTTGGTATTTGCAACCTCTAAAACTGTAAGAAAGTACATTTTTGGTATTTAAACCACCTGGACTGTAGTCGTGTATGACAACGTGAGAAGACTGAGCCATTTTCCACAGGAGCTTAGAATATAAGTTTCTGAAAAAGGAGCCAACTTCTAATATTGCCACAATCTACTCATTCATTTAGTGACTGCTGAAAATCCACTGCATGACGGAGACTGAGGGATACAAAAGCAGGTAAATAAAACAGGAGACCACCAAAACCGCCTTCACATCTTGTGCCTTCCGCACTCCCCACTTACCCCCACCCCTTCAGTGCTTGCATGCGGGACCTTTTCTCTTCTCAGTCACAGTCTTGATCCAGGGGAAAGAAACTCCCAACCTGCTAGATGTCCAGCATGAGTTCATGGTCTGTGGGAGACCGCTGAGAGACCTGCGGTCTGCATCCATCTTGTACTGCTGAGAGACCTGCAGTTTGCATCCATTTTGTAAACTACCAGCCATCTTGAGATTTTAGTTTCAGTTTCCATATATGGTCAACTTCCTGTAATTATGTTACATCTTCTATATATGGTCAACTTCCTGTAGTTATGTAACATCTTCCATATATGATCAACTTCCTATAATGATGTAATATCGCGTGATGTCTAGACCTCCCTTCATTGCCTAGTTACCCACTGACGTCAATCCCCACTCCTGCACTGTATATAAACCCGAGACTTCTGCTCAATAAACGAGGCTTGATCAGAATTTTGTCTTGCCTCCATTTCTCGTGTCTCTTGTCTCAGATTATCCCACTCCCCCTCTCTTTAGGAGCCTTCGTTGACTACCCGCGGGCCGGGACAAGTGGCGCCCAACGTGGGGCTCGAGCACGGGGGATCAAGTGAAAGGACCGCTGTTCTTGAAAAATGTGTACACGTCTCCGACGGGACTGGAGCAGAGAATAAGTTCGGCGCAGGAACCTGCTGCGGTCGGACAATAATTAGGTAAGAACAGGACGATGGGACAAGGCATTAGCAAACATAAAATGTTTATCAAAGAGCTAGAGAAAGCTCTTAAGGCACGAGGAGTAAAGGTTAAATATAAACAGTTATTTGAAATTTTGATTATATTAATGAAGTTTGTCCTTGGTTTCCTATTGAGGGAACAATCAGTTCAAAGAGATGAAAAATAGTTGGTGATGCACTTAAGGTTTATTATACAACTTTTGGGGCGAAAAAGGTTCCGATAACTGCTTTTTCATATTGGAATTTAATAGATGAAATTTTATATCATAGGAATTTTGATGTTATAATTGCTAATGTAGTTGAAAAAGGCAAAACTATTTTACAAGAAAATATTCAAAATGAGGCTTTAGAACAACCAGCAATTCAAAATACGCCTTTGTTCTGACATTGGAACTGTTTATCAGCAAGGTCTTGCTGTGGCTGCTGCTCTACAAGGGTATTCAGTCCGG